>VUJU01003307.1:0-13400 GCA_009835225.1 Aphis craccivora | reverse complement strand
TTTTTCTGAAAATCAGATTTACAAATTGGCTATTTTGAATATTTTGGAAAAAATTTTTATCAATTTTTAAGTTTTTTATTTTCAGTATTAAAAAATAAAAAATAAAAAATGTATACTAAAAATGTAGTGCAATTGTCAATGAATTATACTTAAAAGAAATTTTTTAAAAATATTAATTAGAACAAAAGTTATTTCATTTGTCAGATCTCCGTGGGACACCCTGTATTTATTCTATTGCTTAGTGATAAGTCATTAACCAAGTAAAAATGTTTGAAATTTTTTACATGATGAATTTAAATAGTTTAAATTAAGATATACCTACTTAAGTTATTAGTAATAACTATAGAAACCTAAGAAATGCACCAAGGTAAGAGCCTAATACCCAGTTTTTTTAAACTCTATCTGTGTTTAGTATTATATAATGTATTAATGTACAATGTATATTATCGCCATTTGGAATATATGAATCCTTCAAAATGTGGATCAAATGATAAATGTATTAATTATAGCCTAAAAGCATTTGTTTAAACATCTAAATTCATTATAAAAAGAGTAGATAATTAAAATTTGATGTTCAATAAATATTATGGAAAACATTATTGACTTTTAATGCATTTTAAGGAGAATTTTCAATATTAAATTATTGATTTAGTTATTTTAGATTTTAAAATATTTCATTAATCATTAATCATTATGATATGAAAAAAAGTGATTTAATTACTTCACATTATTATTATCTAAAATGTCTATTAAATATAAAAATATATTTAGTATAATGCTATAATATTTTCTTACCAACTTGATTTATAACAAGATTAGAAGGCGTAGGAGGTTCACTTGATGATTTTCTTCTAAGACTACCAACACGTGTTACAGTTGGAGATTCCCTGGTGATTGTCACATCTTCTAATATTTCCCTTTCAACACGTCCACTGTACTTAAACTTGGTACCCCATGAAAAAAAGCCTCCACCAGAAACAACATTAGGAACATCAGAACTTGAAGGAAATCTTTAAGAATAAAACATACATTTTACTATTTTAGTTTAATTTTGAACATTAACTAATTAAAATAGTTACAATAAACTTAAAAAAAAAAAATCCATTAATATTTTATTATTTTTAAAATGTATTCATGGTTTCATGGACAGTATTTAAATTGGGAAAATTAAGGAGAAAAGCTCAATAAACAATTTAAAACTGTGTTCTAATTTATCAAACTAGTTAAAAAAATGTTGTGGAGTGCCCATTAAACAAATAATAAGGTTAATAGTAAATATTAATCTAATAACAATATAAATACATAATAAAATATATTTAGTAGTATAGGTTGACTGGCCTTTACTCAGAATTGATTTTGTATGCAATGATTAATCATTTAATTAAAATTTATACAGAACCATTCATTACAATGATGAAGTACATTCATATCTACTGTACAACAAAGCAATTACCTTCTTAACCATTTTTATTTAAATCAAAATTATATTTAGTAGTTGTTGTTAACTAAGAGTAAGTTAGGATAAAAATTGATAATAATCTTATTCTTTATCACAAGGATAACAAGTTTTAGAATTCATTGAAAAGAACACTATTTTCCCCCTATATTTTAAAAATGAAATAATTTGTAGGGATGCACTAAAAATAAAATAATAGTAAAGAAGCTCTAATCAACTTGAGCACTTAAAGGATATTTTAAAATAATTAATAAACAAAATACTACAATTTAATAAAAAAGAATTAGAAATTATACACTTACGTAAAAAATAACATTTGTTCAACAGCACATTTCCATACGTGACGGCATGAAGAACCTCTAGGACATTTAAAACCAATAGTTTGCTTTTTCTGAAAATATTTTAGGATAAATATACAACATACATAAATAAAATATCTATTTTTTTAATAATTGTAAAATAGCTAAAATTTTTAGTTTTTAAATTTAACTGTACAATAATTAAAAAAAAAAAATAGTAGTATTTGAAAATGTGATAAAAAACTAAGTCAGTTTGAAATTCTTTTAAGGCTATATAATACAATAATACATATTATAATTGAAGTTAAAATGAACATTTTTTTACTCTTAAAACCGAGATGATAACTATTGTTGATGATAAATAATAATATACCTACATACTTTTTATGTCTATACATTATATCTTTATTATATTTTAAAACTACATTTTTATACCATATGAATTTTATAAATTGTGATATTTACGTATAAAACATAACATAATACTGTTAATATTTTATCTAAAATCAATCTATAATCAGTAAACTATACAACAAGTGAATATCTAATCGATAAGATAATACAATATAATATAAATAAACATAGTTTTTGGTAAAGAATTTAACTTTAGTTGACTGAATAATCTACATATTAATTTCTAAACGTAAATAAATTTTTTTTAAATTAATAGTAGTGGACAAAAATCTAATTATTAATTAAGTTGATTGATACTAATCAAAATATGAAAATAGTAGTTTAAAGAAATGTTAAATATGATTTATAACTTTTGAAGCAATTTTCTTGAAACTAAAATTTTATTGGGTAAAAAAATTGAATAATTACTTCTCTAAAATATATCTCTTTTTAAATTTTTTTGTGGGTTATTGACTTAATTTATATTTAAATTAAAAAATGAAATTTTTATAAGATTCTAATTATGATAAATAATTCATAATTAGTAAAATGACACTAGGTAAGTGCTAATTTAAAAAAGTGCCCATCATGTTATTACTATTTTATTGTAGTACTACTACTATAATACTCTTAGATCATATACAATGGATGGAACCATGTCCTATCTTGCCTATGTTGGCAACTTGAAGCACATATTAGCGACGAGTTGCAAGATGAGAAGCGCCATTTGCGCATGCACATGTATACTTGTCGCGTTTATATCGTGGTTATCACTCATGAGCTTCAAGGGAGAATGCAGTTTTTTAAATAAATATCCCAGAGAGAGTGCAGTTTCTTGAATAGACATGCAACGAGTATACATGTGCATGCACAGATCGCACATCTCATCTCGCGACTAGTCGCTTATATGTACTTCAAAATATCGGGAGATGGCTCCATCCATTGTATATGATCTAAGATAATACTAAAATATTAATTAGATAATAATTATCATAATTATTATGATAAACAAAAATTTCATTGTATATACTATATTATAAACTTTATAATACTAATTATTCTAAAAAAAATTAATTACAGTAACTACCTTGATTCTCTGATCCTAAGAAGCATGTAATTACATATAAAGTTACTCAAATAAAGTAAATAAACTAAAATACAAAAGGTTATAATAAATACAAAATAAATTGATTTTGATAGTTTATTATAAATTAATAATACCTCATTGAGAATGATATGAATGATGAACATTTTACCCTCAAAGTTAATTTTTTGAACTTGTGACCAGCTGAAATGATTCATTTTCTTACTGCCTTGGAATGTAAGTATTCCAGTATGATTAATGCCTAAATAAAGTTGATTACCTCTTTGATCCTATGTATAAAATAAATGTGATAACTTTTTCAGAGTAAATTATTATGTCATAATGGTATATTATAATATTATTTGTTCACCTTAACTGCATGAGGGTCTACTCCATATGTATCCAGGACACATGCTTTTTTCAAAAAAATTGTTTCCATTTCAGCTGCAGTTTTGCCTTTCAATTCATTTTTATGAATATCCATCATTTTCTCCTCTAGTTGCAAAGTTTGTTTTAGTAGTATTTTTAATTCATTCACATAATTATCAATATGTTCTTCTGGATTGAAATCTCCAAGTTCAGCTATTTTTAAGGTTAAATAATTATAATATTGTAAAATAATTATATAGGTATATTATTATTTGTTATTTATTACCTTGTAATATATAAGCTCCTAGCAGAGCAGCTTCAGATGTATTACAGTAAAGCCGACCATGTAATAAATCCCTTTTTAATTGAAGATAAATTTGGTAACGAGTAATATCTTCTTTTAACCGAAATGGATTTGGTGGATAAAATTTAACACGGAAGCTAAATAATATATTATCTGCTTCCATATCTAAAATAAAGATATATTTTTAGTAAATTATATTCAGTAATAAATACTATGAATTCACAAACCTCGGATTTGTTTGAAAATTGATTTTGAGGGTTCTAGCCAATGCTATAAAAATACAGAATAAATATTTGTATACATAATTTATTAATTATAAAATAGGTGCACTTAATGAAATCATTAATTAATAAATCAAATCCATTCTATGGTACCATAATATTATTGCATTTATCATGAAAATATTAAGTGATACCTATAGTAACTATACTTTACTATAGTCAAAGTATTATCAAAAAAATTCAGTACCCTTTGACGTTTGCTATCAACATAACGTAAACCAAAGTAATCTTTTTCAATTAAATCCAATTGTTCGCAAATACGACTTATCAAACTGCTGCCCTTTTCATTTATCTATAAAATAAAACAAATATACATCATAATTATTAATTGAAGCACAACATATTATACAAGGAAAATAATATAAAAAATAAACTTATAAACACATGTATCTAACACTGTGAATTTGATATATGATCAAAAATTCATAATATAGTTAAGTTAAATAATAATCTACTATAAGAATATAGCTGAAATCAAGTGATAAATGTAATAATTTCATAATGTAGTTATTTTTTGCGTGTACTATGATTTGTGATACACAATATTAAGCCAAAAAATACATTGGTTTTCTACTTTCTTGGTCCTGATAGAAAATTAGATCTAGTTTGTGCTTTAAATAGTTCAAAATTAAAATTATTAGGACTTAAAAATAAAGAAAAGTAGAAATTGCACAAAAATCCAGTTTTTAATAAAATTAATTTTGTTTTTTTAGTGCTATTCAAAAAAGAACAAGCATAGATACTTGAGGTGTTTACCAATGTTTGTATGATTATTTATACAGTACAATATACAATTTATTAAAACTGAGTTATTTGTAAAAATAGTCGTTTTTAAGTGTTAATGTATATTTAATTATGTATTTTGAATAAGCATGTTTGTAATTTATTTTGTTTTATTATTTTTCATTATAATATTTAAAAATTATCTATCATCTAGCATTTTAGCAAGCAATAATTACTTTTAAAATAAAAAATAAATTTTGATATCACTCTTAATAAAGATCAATACACTGAAAAATGATATCTGAATTTTTCTCGTTATATTTTATCATTATTTAGTGTTAAAATTTCAAAGAAAACACTGTAGTGTACCTTACTACATACCTCTCAGAAAAAATTGATACAAATGTAAAATCTTATCTAAACATATTATATCATGAAACATGTTACTTTATATTATGTAAATATAATACATTGTTTATCTAAGATTTATCAAATATATAATAAGACATTTGTAATTGTAATAATGAAACAAGTACTTATTCTATTAAGTACCTACTTGCTTCCTTGTAATTAATAAAAAGACACACATAATTAAAAAAATAAATCTATAACTATATTATATACATGCTTTTATATCTTCTCATAACCATGTATATTTATAGACTATAGTGTTGAAATATTATAAAAATACCTAATTTAAATATTCTATAAATTTAACCCTATTAATAATTAATAAATACTAAATAGAATTATCCTAATTGTGTATTAGTGCTTTGTTATTTAAATTACTATATTAGTTGATAGTTACATAATATATTCCTTATATTTTTTTAAGATAAGTTTTATTTAAAAAACCTTAATGGTCAATACGGATGATTAAATATTGATAGATACAAATAACACACTTGTACCGTAATATGATAATTAAATATCTAAATTAACACATCAATGAGAAGCATTATTTATCAATCTATTTTATAATTATGATAAAAAGTAATAGTTAGGTAGGCATGTTAATAATTATATATTTTTAATTTTAATAATAAAATTACCTATAAATAACAAATAAATCTAGATGGTAATTTTTATTAGTATTATTATGATTTAATAAAACATTTTATTGCTGTAAAAATTAGGAATCAGAAAACTAATAGGTACATACGAGAAATAAACTTTGTTCCAGGTTCATTAAAATATTTACTGCTGTCTTAACATAACTATTTTGATAACGATTAATTGGCTATTAATAATTTTCTCATTCATAACATATTATCATGTATACACATTAATTTAAAAGCAAATCAATTGAAGTAACATTAAACAAGTAGTATCTAATTATTTAATGGGCATATACTGGAGTCTACCTGGTTTACTATTTATATTTTATACAATGAATTAATGATATATGATACGTTAATTCTCTCGATTCTCGAACAAACCACTGTCTGTACCTGAAATTCGCTGTCCAACAACTGAGAGTCGTCCAATAGGCGGATGGTACACTTGATTGGCGTATTGGTGGAGTTTTTGCTTCCAAACTTCATCATGTTATAATTAAGAGAGCAGCACGACCGTCGAAAGCGATTTCGCGCAGCTGACACCGTCGAAACGTTCACGTCCTGTGCGGGAAAACGGTAAAAGAAAACTGTGTAATAACCGGAGTAGAGAAAACAATAACGACGACTGGAAAAATCGTCGTGCGACGGCAGAAAATATAACGTGCAATACGGCCGAGCAGTAGGTACGTATAGTCGATGGTCAGTTCGGCGAACCGTACCTTTCGCTATAAAGGACGTACCGAAGCGGCATCACACACTATTGTTATTGTTCATGATATTATATCAGACATATTATATGATCCTGCTACCACCTACCTATGTATTATTGTGAATAATCGATGGTCGCCCTACCCTATTCGGGTTTGGTGCGGGCGGCTTACAAGTCGGGGACGCGTCGTCGTGGAAAACTGACAACTACGGCAAAACAAACAAAAAAAAAAACAGTGCATAATACTATTGCACGGACTACGGGCGATTAACAACGGTGCGCGCGAAAGGTTTCGTTCGGCGGTCGACCGCTAATTATTGACTATCACCCGGCCCACAGCGCTGGCCAAAGAAGGTCGCCGGCGCACGGAGTTCGGGCGGCGGGCAGTGTGGAGAGTGTACACAACACTGAACGACGCAAATACGCAATATCCGATTCGTCGCGCTCAAAGATTACGCCGCGTCCTTATCTCAGCGGCAGTCCTCCCACCAAACGATTCGGTTGACGGTTTGTTTACACACGCACGTCCGTCACCGCAGCTCCGGACCAATAATAACAATAATAACAATAACAATAAAAATATTATTATGATCACGTGAATAATCGCGGTGTTAATAAAATATATAATTGCCGAATGGTAGTTAATGGTGGTGGGGATGTGTCTCCTTGGATTGTGGCCGTACAACATATAGATTTTTATTTTTTGGCGGTCACTGCCCTATTTTATTCATTGATGTATTATAGACGTATAGTGGATGACGGATGCGATTGGTGACCATTGACCGACCTGCTGTTGTACAGTAGCTGATCTCTCATGACTTACGTACCAGTATAATAATAACTCCTATTATAGATCGTTTTATAATAATGTTTTATTTATCGTCCTTCGCTCCCAATTGTATTGGGTAGGCCATCCTTGTCCTACGCCTCTTTAGGGCGCTGTATCCGTAACACATTAAAAATAATAATCTATTCGAAAACGGTCTGTTGACTACGTTTCTGATGACATTTCTGTATATCGTAGAAAATTTATAGTAAATGGGTAAAATACTCGCCTGTTAATTAGTGAATGTCCACAGCCATTTGTAATAGTTTTTCTATGTAAATGTCATTGTGGCAAAACGTGCTAAGGTAAGTTTTTTGATTTAGAAAAATCTAAAATGATTTGTACATTTTATAATTGTTTTAAATATTTTAGCGAGGGTTTCTAAATCAAAAAACTTTTGTATTATACATTTTTCTCTATTTTAAATATCAATATGTTAAAATGGCTGTAACATAATTTTGAATTACCCTGTATATATATATATATAACTTTTAAGTGTCTAACTATGAGTGCTGGCTGGTTAATATGGTAAAAACTTTATTGTTGAGTACTTACTACTTGTTCGCGGTGGTCATTCATCGTTAAATCGGTTTGAGCGCGGGGTTTGGAGATCGGTCAGTGGCTACACTGGTGCATTGACGGGTAGTTGGTAGCTATGGTGGTGGTGGTTATCATGAAGCCTATACAGAATGTTATTGTATAGAGTTCGTGGTGGTTTTGCTTGGCGGCCACTCGCGATTGATAACGCGGACCTCGGCTCCGGCTCCGGGTGGCCTGGATATCACTAATCACTATCAACTCGTATCATTTGTGTTTTGACCGGCGTCGACGATGGCAGCTTCCGCGTCCAGCGTAGTCGTTCTCGACAGGGGAAATAACACAACATGTACGATCAACTTGCACGGTAATGAAAATTGTTCACATATTTTCTCGAAATAATATTATATTACTTTAATCGTTTATAAAAAAATCTGTAATTACTCGTGCGCCGGACGATATCTGTTATTTGGCTGGTCGCGCCTCCTGTCACTGGCCTTGATCCTTACTAAAAAATTAATTTCCCTTTAATAATACTTCAATGAGCTTTGATGATATTTTCGTTGCAATTTCTACTTGATAATTATTTTTATTTTTTTATAATTTTTTCATAAATATAACACCTTCGTTCTTGTTTTAACAGGTGCCACCGTGGTCTCTTGGAGAGTTAACAATCAGGAACAGTTGTTTGTCAGGTGAGTTATTTTATTTTTTTATTGTTTATTTACGATTATCTATTTGTTTCGCACTTATTGTAATATACCAAAGGTTTTTTATTTGTGAAATAGAATAATTTCCTACCTAGACATGTTTAGGTTTCGTTAAAAATTAGTTTAATTAAATGTTTTTTAACATTAATAAATATCGTTATTTAGATACCGATCTCGATAGTCGATAACTATCTGGTCATTTGGCTATATAGTATTATAGTGATAGATTTAAATGTTTCTTTTCATTGGGTTTGATATACATTTTTTTTTTTTTGTATAAAAAAAAAATCTATTAATTTAGTAATTTAGGTCAATTAATATATAATTTCGATTAGATGGGCATGCGATTTCCATTAATTGAACACAATAATATTCCGAGTTATTTACATATCTAGTATTATAATATAGTGTAGTTTTAAGAATGTATATAATTAAATACTTAAATATATAGATTACGGCTTAATGTATAGGCAAGATTTTTTTACATTTTCATTTTTATTACAATAATCTGTAATTTTTCTCGTAATTTTTTTTTGGTAATGGATAAATTAAAAGATAGATCATCTTGTTGAATAAATTATGGCTGGAGCCTGGAGGCTGTATTTTAAAAGTTGTAAAAGTATTGCAGTTTATGTCTTATCTTTTATGCTTCATTTACTAAGTAAAAAAGTGGTGTTTGTAATTTTTATTTAGCATTAAGTACGTATATTATAAAATTCTTATCAGTTCCTAGTTTTAGTTAGGTAATAATAATCCTAACGTTATAACAGTATAATTAAGATAGCCAAAATGTTGACATTTGCACATAATATGCACGTATGAATAAATATTTAAAAATAATATTATGTTATTATATAATAATACTATTACGTTGTAATGTACCATATTTGATTACAATCTATTTGTATCTCTCTGCGTGCTATTGATGGGTAATTAACTACATATTATTATAGTTAGTAATTTATACCACAAGTTATATATATATCTTGATTAAAATACCAACTAAAAATATTATCTGTGACTCAGTTTGTAATTCTATAATATTTTTAAAACATTGGAAAAAAATATTTTATATTTATTTTGAAAGAAATACATGATGTGAAATACTATTTCTAATATATTATCTATTATATAAATTATTTTTCAATATATTTATTGAAATTTGAAATTCATCTAATCGTTTTTTAATTTAAAAAAGTGTAATTAAAATTAAAACCTGATTCAATATTTATTTTAAATATACACTCTTTTTAATTAACGTCAAAAATAACCCTTTTTCAAAATTAGCTATAAACAAATTCTGATTTCGGCCACAGCGAATGTTGATGACGATAACGCCAATGTATAATAAACTAAACTTTGATTTATTTGTTTTAAGCGGATTAAAATACACACAAAATAGTAACGAAATTAGTTTTTAGTTAAATTTACCGGGATAGAATAACAAATTTGAAATAAGTTATTAGTTTGACCTCTAAAATATTACCTCTGTGCATAAAAATAGGAAGAATTGTTATTGTAACTTGGTGATTACCAACATACATTATTATTTATTTTGAAAAGACCTTTTTAACAAACAGAATTGAACAAAATGTTAGATTTTCAAGGTTGAATGATTTTTTTTTATTTAGTCTGTTATAAAGTCATAAAACGTGTCAAAAGACCAACAATATGACCGTGAAATTTGTCCATTTTATTCTCAAGATGGTACCTTACATAAAGGTACCTTTTTTTTTCTTTTAAAAATACGGCAATAAAAATCTTGAACCATTTTTCTTTCTGGTAGTATAAATATATCTCGGAGGTACATTATAGTTATTTACTGCGTGGTTAAGCATATCTACAGACATTTATTTTCTTGTTAAACGTAGAGTATTTTAGTAAAATGGTTATGCGTAAGTTATAAATATTAAGAATATTTTCAGCTCAGAGTTATTTAAATAGTAAATCGGCGTATACCTAGTAACTTTTCAAATTAATGTTTTCTTTTCTTTTTTTTTTTTAAAAAAAAAAAAAACCAATTTTATTTTATTATTTTCGATGTTTACAGTTAAAAGTAGTTACAAATATTATAAATTCAATATGCTGGTTACTTATATGGTTATATTTTGATCAATTTTGTCTGTTAATAGAATCAGCGAGACTCAATCAAATATTTATTGTTTTTTATTAAGAGTATTAGGTGTTATTGTAATATTTTATACAATATACAAACCTAGTATTAAAATAATCTCTAAATATATATATATATATATTATACACAATTTAAAGTATAAATTATAATTTTTTAAATTATTTTACTATTTATAATAGTAGACTGAATAGATATTTATTTAAAAATATTTAATCTTGACTAATTAATAATAAAATTTGTTTATTAAAGTATTTAAGTAGTTTAAAATGGTTTATTTATGAAATAATTGTTGATATATTTTTATATTTATTTCATTTCTTTTGAAAGGTTCGAAAAACTTTATCATTTTTTTTTTTACAGTATTTTCTAAATAGATTATTTAGATAATATTTCAGAAAGTCCTCACGAAAAGTAAGAAATAGAGGTAGTATATCTTTTTATTTTTTTTCGAAAATTTTTGTTTTAATTTTTTTTATTAATAAAAACTTTTAAAATGACAATATTAAACTCTAAATTTAAATTACGTACTCTTAATTTAAATATACTTATGTATAGGGGCAAAAAATCACAGTTAAACTGTTTAAGTATCAAAAAGTTGAATATTATATCTTTTTTTTTATTAAATAAAATTAACAAAAATATGTAAATAATTACGTTGTATTTACATTCGATAATTTATAAATGAATATAAAGTATTGACCAACCATTTAACCTTTTTATTTATTTATAATAATCTCTATATTTTAATATTTGATTGTTTAAAAATGGTCAGATTATGTATGAATGTATGATGATTGATGGTAGTTGTCTTTGTTATACTGCATAATCATATCACATATACTAACTTATATTACTACATGTGTAGGGACATGGAATTATTTATTATTAATTCATGTTATAAAACAAATTATTAATACTCTATCTAAATTTAAAAAAAAAAATAAAAACTTTTTTAAGACAATTCAAAGCAAAATTTGCGCAGCTGGCAGATAAAGGGTTTCGTTGTTATTTTTTTACCCCTCTGAGGGTGTGGCAGCCTGGTAATGACTGATGAAGCATTTATCCCGCGTAAGCACCCTCTCGTTCTGTCCAAGTCATTGTCGTCCAACATCTTTTGACTGATAGCCTTGGCTCGGATCAACCCTTGAGACTCGTTAATCAGATTATAACTCCTCCTTTTGTCCCTTAGATACTGGTAGACAAGTATAGGAGCTGCTTAAAAGGTAATAAGGTGGAATTTAAAAAGACGCAAATCACCGCATTATGATGGATGCGTACTATTTTGTTACTTTACATATATTGCAAAGTGTGAACTCTTTGTATATTTTATTATAACTATTAGTATACCTATGTATATATATAATATACTCGTATTAATGTAACTAGAAAAAAAAGATCATATTTAAATAGTTTTTCTACTGTCTATGAATGGAAATTTCATCAGTTCTCAATTTTTATTAATTTAAATTATGATTATCCACAATCTTCAAATTGAAAAGAAGATCTAAATTTAGTAAACCTAATTAATAATAATCATTATAATAACATAACAAGATGGAGTGGTTTAAGGGCTATTTAAGGAGTGGCGTCTGTCATAATACTACCTTTAATATTATAAAATTAATAAATAAACGTCATGTAATAACTAAATATTTTTTTTTCATTTTACTAAAATTGTTTAATTTTAGTGAGAATATTTATAAGTCGAGAATGTATTTTATACATATTAGTATATACATATATATTTACATTTATAATTTAACATTGGTTTAAGGTTTGATATAAATTATAATGTTTAATGTATGATACAAGTATACCTACCTATTAATTTTTGTTAGTTACTATAGTAATTATGTTTGAATTAATATATTTATAATGAGAATTCAACAATTATTGATCCATGATTTTACATTAGAATTTCTATAGCTGTGATTAAAATTCTAGTTATTATTTTTTATTAATAAATAGTAAAATAATAAATACTTAATATATTAATTATTAAATTATTGTTGTAGGTACATAGTCGGTAAATATCAAAGTTATCTTAACCTGTGATACATCTTAAATTTCTTCGTAAAATATTTTATAAGTAAATCCCATCAGGTCATTTAATCTATTATAATTTAGATTTAGTTTTATATTTTTCCGCCAACACCATTGTGGCAGACTACGCAGATGATAAACTTATCATATCTATAAATGAAAACCCCATTGTAGCATCGCTTAATCTACAAAATCATCTTTCCTTCATGGAAACCTGGTACAATAATTGGAGGATTAAGGTAAATCAAACCAAATCTAATCACACTACTTTTACCCTTAAGCTAGGACACTGCCCGCCAGTCACTCTCTATGGTACACAAATTCCATCCACTTCAACAGTTAAGTATCTTGGCTTAACCCTTGACCGTAGACTAACATGGGCCCAACATACACGTGCTAAAAGACTCCAACTAAATCTCCGACTCCGTATGCTCAAATCTTTACTAGTCAATAACAAACACACCAACCTTAACA
>VUJU01003306.1:0-14147 GCA_009835225.1 Aphis craccivora | reverse complement strand
TTAATCACAATATTTTTTTTATAAACTTTTATAGTTCAAATTTATACGAAATCTATCAAAAACGCGAAAATTCGCAAGTAATTTTGAAGTTGAAAAATCATAAAATTTTTTGTGTTTATAACTAAGGATTAAAAATACAACACTAAGTTTTCTATAAGTAGCTATAGAGAAAACTCGTAGCATCATTATAGGAAAAATTTTAAGTGTGTTTGAATTTTAAATTTTTAGGAAATAGCGTAACAATAACGATTTATCCTTAAACGATTTTAAATATTTGTTATTATTCAAAAAGTATAAGTAGTAGATACTTGAAAATTTCACCAGTTATTTAGTTAGGTGTTTTCTTTACATGATTTAATTTTCAAAATATTTTGACTTTTTTTAGCTATTTATGGACAACTGAAATTTTCAATTTTTCTGAAAATTTTTTTTTAAAGTGTCTATAAATTTTTTTTGGCTCAATCAAAATACTTGAAAATTTAATACAAAGTTTCTCATAAGTTATTCTTAAGTCTAAATATTGACGAAAATTCGTGAAAACCATGAATATTTGCAAATTATTTTGTAGTTATAATTCATACAAATCTTTTGTATAAGTAGCTATGAGTTAAAAATTGAATACAAGATTTTCCTTAAGTTTAGCTAATAATAATTATAAAAAACTTAAATTTTGATCTATTCAGACCATTAAAACATAACCACCTTTTTCACCAACCATTCTAAATTATTTTTTAGGCTGACAAATCATCTCCGTTCAGAATCGTTTTCCGTATACAATGATACCTATCATTAGATTCAAATTTAACACTCCTATATATATAATAATAATCCATACGGCACCTTATGTACAGCAGAGCGATACCCATTTACTCGCTTTTTTTATTGAGGTGGCGGAAAACAAAAATCTATAAATAACAATATGTAATGACTATACTAAAACTGTAGATACTACTAAGTTGCAAAATAATTATATTAGTAGGTATCTATAATCTATTTAATGAAACAAATTACGAGTCCTCTTAATGTTAATCAAATAATTGATAAATTAAAAGATGACCACACAGGCGATTTCGATAAAATATTAGTCAAACTTTTTAAAGTAAATATAACTAAAAATATTTCAAATCTATTAATAAACCTACATATTATTATAATTTTTTCTTAAATAATTGTAAAGTTCGGGATAAATTTAATTCAACAATACTATTTTCAATATATAAGAACAGAAATAAGCAATTTTTATTATGAAAATTATAACATTTAATAAGCTGTTTGATTTCAGACACGGTATAGCAAAGAGGCTTTTTATAATATTACTAGATTCATTAATAATGCATTTAATATGAGAATGAAAACCTTGAAAATTGTCTAGATTTTGCTAAAGCATTTGATAGAGTTTACGTTACAAAACTTTAAAGAGTTCAATGATTTTTCTATTAAATTATTTTATAAAAAATTTGCGATTCTATGGGTAATAAAGAATATGGAAAGGTAGGTCGGTAGGTATACGTATAATGTGAATCACAATAAAAAAATTAAGGAAAGTAAGCCGTAAGGTATATAAAGATTTTGAATTATCTTGATCTAAAATAAGTAACAATTCTTTAAATGTAAATTAAAAAAAAATAATAATAATAATAATAAAGAAACGTGTGATAAATATTATAAAGCAAAATAGTCATTATTGAACATTGAATACATTTTATAATATATCATATTAAACGTTAATTATAGCAATCTCTAGTATTAGTTTAAATTATTAATTATCATCAGGTTTTTTTTTTTAATCTAATTTTTATTTCAATTAGTTTGTATGTATTTAATAAATGTGTTTAAAACACATGATTATAGCAATATGTAAATGTAATAAATTATATTATGATTTATGAGTTTATGATTATTAACTCCCTACTTGCATAGTTATTATTTGTTGTAAATAAAGAAGGTTATTGATAAGATATAAATTCAAGAGAAATTATTGTATTGTATTTATTTATTTTAAAAAAAAAGTAGTAAACAATTTTCAATCCTATATTTTGTTTTTATGAGTTTGATTAATTTTGTTTATGAGTTAATCAATTATTTTGATAATTTATATATGTATTATTTAACATATATTTTTTAAAATAAATAATACGAGCTGACTGTATATAGATACTATAATGGAGTACAAATACTGCTAGTGGTTATAGTCCCCTCTATAGAAGCATTAGTTGTATACGACACATAACTATAAACAGTATCAACTGTATAGGTACTATATCATATTATTTTATTAGTTTAGCTGACAATATATTGTGTATTTGGTATTTATATAATTATTGCATTATTATATTTTTATTATTTCTGACAGTTATAAATGATACAATTATTATTAGGTACGTATGATATTAGTTGACTAAACTACAGTAAATTACATAACATATATTAAACATATTTATAGTGCTTCAATAATAAAAGTGATAATATATAGCAATAATGCTAATTTAAAGAAGCCACTACAAATAAAATAAAAAACGCTTTACACCATTATAGAAGATAACGATAATGCAGACAACCAGGTCAAAGTAGCCATTATCTGAAGTCTAACCCAAAAGGCAAAAGTATCAATATCGGAATAAATATCTACGACGAAAATTTCATCAAAATTACACGGATCAGAATAATGACACAGAAGTTTTCTTTGTGGTGTTGAGAATTATTATTTTATATTCAAGAAGATCATAAAAGCTTCTTTAAATGCCTTTTGGGGTCGCTTAACTGAGCTTGGGATAAGTAAGAGATTAGAGAATTATTCCGTTTGAATAGATCATAATGGAAGCGTTTATAACGTTTATAAGGTTTTATTTGGTGATGTTTTTAAATGTTGAAATATTTCAAATTGAGAGGTTGTAATATATATTATTATATTACTTAAAACATAGAAGATTACCGTTAGTTATTTTATGGAGGAATTTGGATTTTTAGGTTTGAGTAGTTGGCTTAATCCACCGCGTTGAATACTACCTATGTGATCATATTAGATTCAAAAGAAACTTACAAAAATGTAATAAAGAATTAAAATAGTACTCTATTATAAGAAATAACATGTCACGATATTAGGAGAAGTCATTGTTAATTGAATCGCTTGTTCAAAGTCAGTCAATTTATGAGGATATGGGAAATCCAATTCTATTGGCAGTTGAGGTAGGATATAGTTAAAATAACTATGTAAAGCTTGTGTAAAAGCTAGGAGGGATGCATATATTATTGAAAGCGGAGCAGTTTTTTAGTCAGTGTGAAAACCATAGACTTATAATATTATAATATTATATTATAAGTCTATGGTGAAAACATACAATGAATGGACTTGTATCCTTCTCCAGTCCCCACACACGGTAGGTACCTACCAAATTTGTTATAATACGTTTAAAAAGTAAAATGTATCTAATATAATTATTTTTGTATTATTTTTTCTCCATATTGAGTTATTGTAATAAATGTAAAAAATTAAATCTGTAGCTAATATATCCACTACAGCCTAAGTTAATCGATAAAAAAATGTTTATTTATTATTTAATGCAACTATAATTTAAAACAATAGAACATAAAGATATTATGTAAAATAGGTAGTTATAATTTCAAGTATTTCATTTGTTTCATACTAGATGTATAGCATGATTTTTACACGTGATGCTCAAAATATAATAAATAATTTGCATGTGATAATTTTTATTATTTTAATATTGATGTTTTGCCAATAAATTAAACATAATATTATAATATATTATAATGCGTATTTTATGAATTTGATTTCATTAACTGTCATTCGACTTAATTTATTTTATATTAATAATTTATTATTAGTTTATGTTTAATATTAAAAAATTATATTATTCAAAATTTATTCTCAGATAATAATAACAATAATAATATATATTGTATATTATGAACTATACAGCCATAAAGGTGTTAAAAAAAAGGATTTAATCATCTAAATAGCATATTTAAACATATTATACTCATATTTCAAACTGAGATGGTCTGTCAGCCTATAATGATTAATGATTATTAATTATACTTTTATTTCTAACGATATTTTATTTTGTAGGTATTCATATAATGCAATTAGTATTTTTTTTTTTTTTTTGATATAGTAATATGAAAAGTTGGATTATTTAAAAATTTTGTAATTTTTGTTAAAAATCTACACAATAATTTACATATTCTCGTGATTTTGACAAAATGTATACTTTAAACGTATAATAAAAAAGTGATATGAAATATGAATGTTTAATTGAACTTAAAATAATTTGAGAGGAACCTTGAATTAATGATTAGAGTTAGACTCAGAACAAAAATGTATCGATATAAATAGAAAACTTAAAAGTAGAAAGTATTAAATGTCTAAAAATAGCTAAAACATTTCAATTTATTATGAATTAATACATAAAAATATTTTGTGAAAATTGAAAATATTTATTATTATAAGTATTATTATTTATTTTTTTTTTGAACTACGAAAAAAAATTGATTTTCTCAAAAACTGATAAGTATTAGTAAGTATTCTCGTTTTCTCCGATTATTTTGAAAAATACTGATAATTTTTTTTTTCACCTCTTAAAGTATACAAATACCAAATCCAATATGTTACTAGATATATAATGCTTTAAGTACGGGATTTTTTTTCAATTTAAACGATTTATATTATAAGAGACATCAAAATACAAAAAAAAAATAAAAACCACATATCATTGTAAAGTCAATACATTTATCGAATTAAAAATGCTAATCAGTCACGTGATCATATCGAATTACACGTGAATAAACTGCCATTGAACTTTTACCTACAATTTAACATAACCTAAAATTGTTTTTATTAACATTCCTAAACGATTCAATAATTATTGATAGTTAGATATAGTACCTAATAAAGAGGTATGTTTTCTTTATTATATTAATTCATAACAATAACAATACATTCAAAATAAATAATTATAGGCACCTATATAAATATACAAGAATTAAAAGTCAAGTTAACGATTAAGCTTTAAATTGAACTTTGGTGCTTTAGGCTTAAAAAATTAATTTAAATTATACAATAGAATACTTAATAATCTTTGAGGACGCTACAGTAGAGCATTAAGGGAAGGTGAAGGGTCATGCACACTTGTCACACAAGTCATCCACATTTGAATTGGCTAACAATATCATTTTCATATTTTTTTACTGTTATTGTAAATGTGTTTGTGGTGTATTGAAGTATGTGATGCTTTATAATTAATGCTTTCGAAATAAGAACTACAATCCTGTGTTAGGTAAACAATTTCTTGAGACCAACTTTTGATAATTTTTATTTAATTATATTTATCATAATATAATTATATATTTTTATTACTTAATTATATAATATCATGTCAATTATTTTAAATAAATTAAAGATTTGTATTTTATTATAATTTATAACCATTTTATTAACTATACACAAATATATTATAACTAGATAACAACATTTTGAGGTGTACCACTTTCTCACTCTCACTTTAATTCTACTCATTCAAAATTTAACTAACTATACTTACAATTTATAAGATATTACTAATTATTTAGTCATTCTAAATTTGAGTTTTATAGATCGATGAATATTTTGAAAAATATTCCAATTTAAAATACAAAAATCAAAAATGTATGCAATCATTAAAAAATAATAATAACAACAATAATAATAAACTTAAACAATGTTAATGATATGAAATTATAAAAATGTAATTTGTTCTCAAGCCCGTTCTCTTACAATGATATTAAATTAAGAAAAACAATTATTTTAAAAAATATTAAGTTTGCAATATACCTATAATTAGTGTAGACACTTGTAATCAAAGATAATTTTAATATGATTACCTAGTTAACTTCTTTAACATTATCAATATTTACAATGTAAATTATAAATTTTATTAAAAGTAATAGATTTAAATTTTAAACACAAGAAATAAAAAAAAATCTTAAGTTAAATAGACTCCGTGTTTTCTAAGTCTTAAAATGTAATCATTCAGCAAAATCAATTTTGTAATGTTAGACTTAATATTAGAATTATTATGATTATTATGATCCAACTTAAAGGTATAACATTATCTAAATTCTATGGCTTATCTAGGTTGTTAATTTATTACCTATCTAACCTTTACTGATATTTTAATTTTAAAGTGAACTACAACACTTATTTCATGTAATCTATTAATAATATTACATTTTTTATAATGTTCATTATTATATTTTTAATTTGATAATGCTGATTAAAATTAAAATATTAATAAAAGAAAAGCACATATAAGATGATCTAGAATCTAGATAATATTTTTAACTAATTTTGATAGTTGATCAATTTACTCTAATACTATAAATTACCTAATGAAATAACAAAACATTATGTGGGTTCGTTATCCTCTTAATAGTTTTCGTAATTGGGTTATAATAAATATTGCTATCTTTGATTAGAAAAAATAGAGGATAATCCTTATAGTTCTTACAAAGAAATAATAGTTAATTTTTTTATTACAGTTATTATAGTGAAGTTAAAATAAACATGGATATTAGCTGCAGTAATTATTATATTTAATACTGACGTCTTACTTATTAGTTATTATTAGTTAAATAATTGATGTAACTATTCACTATTAAGCTTATAATTTAAAAAAAACTATCTTTGATTTTCACTTAATTTAACAAATTACATTTATTGAATTGAATTAGTCAGAACCAAGTTCATTCTGTCAAGGTTGGTGATTTATGCCACATACATAATGATTTTTTTTTTAGATTTCTAAAGAATACATGCATGTTTCAAATTTTTATGTAGTATTAATATTAAATAATTTTTAATATTCGCACTTATGTTTAAAATTGTAACCTAATTACTCAAGACAGGTACTTAGCTTATAAGTTTTATTACTGGAAATTAAGAAAAAAAAATGTGAGAATATAATTTTTATAATTAATTGACGTTTAAAATGTAATGGCATTAGATATCCTGTAAATGTATACATAATAACGATTTACAGTGGCGTATATAAGGGGGGGGTTAGGGGTTCAACCCCCCCTACAATGTATGGTTGGTATGGACATTTATTTTGATTGTTATAATAGTATATTATATAATACTATCATACATTTTTTTTAACCCCCTCCGCAATTAATTTCTATATACGCCACTGACGATTTATACTTAAATAGATTGTATTGTTTTGTAATTATTCAATAAATAAAGAAATATGAAATATTATATCAATAGTCATTCTGAATTAAAATTGAAGTATAATTATTTTTATTAAACATATTTGCGGCACATAATGTATAATACATAATTTATCATGTATCTCTATACTTTCTATAAGGACTAAGGTTATTTATATACTTTAAATAATAATCTCTTTAACATAGTATAATAAGTTATTAACAATGGTAGATGAAATAGTTTAATCAAGAATATAATAAATTACAAATATGTTTAGGTAGGTATACGAAAAACCATATTCACGTAAAAAAAATAATACAGAAAATGTATGAACCATGAGAGGATGGTTTCATCCTGTTAGGACCCTCCTGTTACGCTACCTACTTAATCTTCTTCATCAAGTATTTATGACTGTAAGAATATAACAATATATGTGTTATATTTTTGAATACCAACAGTAGAAACCATTTATAGTGACATCGGTTGAAATGACATATTGGGTGAATGACCTTACATTGAAGGTCCCTGCAAAACTCCTAAATTGTATGTACTAATTTGTATCGATTATTAGGACATCTGCAGTGCTATGGCTCAGATTTTAAAACATATTATGCTTCTTTTTTATATATGAGAGAGAAATCTAATTTTTATACTTAAATTCGTTTCACTTCATTTTGATTCCAAATAAACTAATTTAGTTTTGCTTTTTTATTGCTTTTTTCAATTATTCTAGCTGTGGATTTTTATATGTTTATTATTTTATAATAATAATAATTAATGTAAAAACCCTGAATGCGGACTAAATATATTGTATTATTATTCTTTTCGTTATCGGCTTGTTTATTAAATGTATTAAACGTATAAATTATCGATTTACATATAGCCTGCAGTACCTTACCTATACGGTCAGTATGCCTATAACATCAATATCGACCATTTCGAAATTTTAGATTTAATGTTGTAATTTGAAACCTCTTGTATGAAGTGTGCACCGATTATTTCAGTGGATGTAGAGAGTTCGTTTTCTATGTATAAAAATATTCTGTTGGACAATAGAGTTAGTTTCACTACTGAAAATGTTGGGACATACATGGTAATGAATTCTTTTTTTTAATTTAAATTAATTTTTCAAATTTTTTTATTCATTTTATAACTAGTTCATGTTACCTAACCTTCATGTACAATTGTGTGCTTTTTTAGTTGCATATTATGCTTTAAAATCTGAGCCCTAATAATGACTATAATACGGATGTTATGACGGTTATTTTTGGTTATATTGGAAAAATCTTATCCAAAAACTAATTTTGAAGAACTAAAAAAAAAATAGAGCGTGATTTTTATACAAAGTTCAATCTAAAATGACATATTTTTTTAAAAAAATGTTTTAAATTTAATAATTTTAAAATAATAATTTAATTTATTAATTTGAATAAATTTTTGGTAATAATGACAAAGGTTATTATGACTTATTTTCCTTGGTCCCTTGAACGTCATTATAAACGGTTAATACAGTATTTATTTAAATACATAAAATATGTATAGTTTCTTAACTATTTAAATTTGTTTCTTTAATTATTATAGTTATAATAGATATTACTTTTATAGTTTTATGTACAATGATAATAAAATATTGCACGAACGTGATTACCTTGGAGACAGACGCATGTGCAGTATTAGTAAACTCAATGTTTTATTCTATTTGACACAAAGCCTACAATAAATATAGGTATTCATTTTTATTGTGAAGGAATTACCATTACCAAACGCTATATTCGTTATGAATGTTATGACTTATAAATCATAATAAATTTATAACTTGTTAATTTTTAATTATTTTATTTAACGAGAGTATAAAACTTTATTCGGAATTAAAAATCAAAGGGAAAATAAGGGATCAATAATAAAATTAAATTGTATTTACCTATTTTAGCATACATATCCTAAAAATTAAAAAAATTTACCAATGCGCCTATATCATTATAATTATACGAGTACCTATTTTACGAATTATAAACGTCATCTATCAACTATTGCTAGAAGGTTAGGCTGTTATAGCTATACAAATTTAAATTTGTATTTACGCGTTATATTATAATAGGTATATTAATTACTATACAATTTAGAATTACCTATTTACAATAAAACATAAATATTTTAAATGTATTAATTTAGTGATATTATATTATGATAATATGCAGTTGGTAATTACTAATTAATAAAATATTAAAAAACAATATATACTATATACATATAATAACTATTGTGTAATCAATGACATACTCAAGTTTTAGTGAGGGAAGTTGATTTTTATATATTTTTAGCATTAAGAATCCGCTACTCTTCATATTGTAATACTGTATTATAAAGCTATTTACAATAAAACAAATTTGAGCTCAAAAAATAATCTGTTAACGAATTTGTAATGTGGGTTCAAATTTAAAATATATTTTTTATAATAATTTGCTTACTACTCAGTATCATTTTTAAAAGTAAAAGTATTACCAAAGGAATTTTGTATCAAGCTTTAATTGATACATTTAAATTGCGTAAAATATTTCACTTTAAAATATAAATATCAATAATAAATAGATGTCTTATAGATAATATGCTTGCTTTTAAATTCAATATAGATTATCTAATAATTAGATCTAATTAGATTATCTAATAAGTAGCTAGATCCAATGCCGTAACTGGTGGGTCAGGGGTCTGTACACTCCCCTCCGAAATTTTTAAAAGTAGAAATATTTTTGACGTAAAAACGACAAGTGTTTAGTATCTATATTTAAAAAAAATGTTGGACTTTTCGTTATTTTTTTCTAGTTACGACATTGACTAGATCTCATAATTACTATAGCTGTAATACGGCAATACTACCGAATAATTTATACACTAATTCCTATTGTATTGAATACATTTACACCAATCATTACAAATTATTTTAATACGTTATTAGTATGATCCTATAATATTTTATTTAAGCACATTAAAAATCAAACGTTAATTAAATATTTAAATTTCCTTCAGTTATGTTATTATTTCTACTTATTTAATGGTAGGTTTGTATATTGTACCTATCCTAATACCTAATACCTAACCTACCTATGTACACCTACTTACATGTTTGAGGTTTACTACCCATTAAAACCTAAATATTTTAAACGTTAAACCTACAAAATATCAAAAATAAAAGTTGTAAATTAAATTATAAGTACCTACCTAATGACATTTTAAAGTTATATTTTGTCTGAACAAATCAATAATTAAATAAACTGTTATATAGTAGGTATCAAGACAATTGTATGTTAAATTCTTAAATGATGTGAAATATATTAATTGAATTAATAACATTTATTAATAACATGTTTACACAAATCTTTCAATAATAAATAAAAAAAGCGTATTATAATCGAAAAATATTTCAAATTTTAACTAGACATCTAAACAGACAAACACAATTGTAATAGTTCGCTGTATATGAAATCGTTATATATTATTCTTAGCAGATCCATGGCGATTATATCCATTTGTTTATATTTTAATTTATGTATTAAATGTTTCAATATAAACTTAAATTTAATTTTATAATTATAATTAATATAAATTAAAATAATAACTTAATGCCGATACTCTATAGTGATTGTAGTGATTTTAGTCTGTATAACACGTATGTAAATATTATTGGCCAGATGCCTTAGAAACTGAACTAGCATATTGCACATGAATAAGGCGTGATTATTATAATATCCTAAAGGTATTTCTATATAATTTAACTTTACGTAAAGTTTGTGTTATAAACAGCCAACGATGAGATTTATACGATCATGACTCTGGGTCATGATTTCAATGCCTATAGATAAAAATTAAAGCATGTTTTTATTCTGGCGGGATCTATAAACTTCGCTTAACTCCCGGATCTTTTACAATAATTGTAACCTAACCTAAGAAAGGCTAGGCATTAACGAATTAAAAGTTAAAATTAAGTTAAAACGTTAAGTTAATTTTAATTAAGCTAATTAACTTGTTAATTTTTTTTTTAATTGACTTTTAACTTAATAAGTTACTATTTTAAAAGATTAACGTGTATATTCAAGTTAATTTTATTTAAAAAAAAAAAATTAAATTAAGTTCATTTTAGTCCAAACAATAATGCAAATTTTTTAATAGTATTTTTAGAAAAGTAGGTTTTTTTGATTGGTAGTTAATACTTTGATGTATCATTTTAAAATTTTAAATTTCCCCAGTGATTTTTTTGTGCATATAGGAAAACTATCTAATAAACATTATTATGTGGAATTTTTAATTTTGAAAATTAGAAAATTTTAACTTAAAATTTGTTTCAAAGTTAACGTTTAAATTAAATTAACGAGTTAACAAAAAAAAATATGAGTAACTTTTAACTTAACTTAACATTATTATTTTAAAATAACTTAACAAAACGAGTAAAAAAAAATCGTTAACTTGCCCAGCCTGTTTTACTTATTTGCTATGTCACAAAGGTGATAATTATCAAGAGCCAGTGGCGTAACTGAGGGCCCGCAGACCCCGCGTTTCGGGGGGGGGGGAGCCACAGTAATTTGGGGCCTTTGGTTAAAGGGTTATATTTTGGTATAACAATATAATATTAGGAGTCCATTTTTAACATTTTTTTATTTTTGCGGGGGCCCAAATTTTTTTGTTACGCCACTATCATGAGCCAATAACAGTAATGCCCAATATTATGTATAAATATTATAATTGTTCTAAATACCTAGGTATTGGTAATGTAACTACTTATAACATATAATTTATTAGTTATAAGTATTTGATTGATACGAAAAAAGTAAATAATAAAGATAACAATATTTGAACCTCTAATAATTAACTTATACATCCATAATACATATACACTTAAGTATAATATATTACTTATATCTTTGTAGTATCACTAGTATCTAATGTGGTAAAATAATATGTAAGTAGGTATATAGTATGTATAAACGTAATTTTAAAACAAGTGTATGGTGAACAATTACTAATAGGTAAAACGCTATTTCCTTATTTAAAGTTATTTTTAATTTTAAATAATATTATGTTACTTATATAGGTTGAAAGTGATTAACCTCTGATATAAAATATATGCATTTAAAAAGTTAAACAAGTATACGTTTAAATGTTTCTATTCAGTTGCAATTTTATCTCAACTGTATCAAGCTTTTGAAGGTTACCTTGATTTCATACTATTTTAATAATCAATACTTATACAAAGAACTGTTAAATAGTAATATTATGTTAAACTAAGGTGCCTCATTATTCTTATGATAGTTATAAAGATATGTTAAAATTTAAGTTAAATGTTCTTTTTTTATATTTAAATCAACAAATTTAATTGTCTCTGTCTTATTAATGGATAAAATGGAAAAATTTTCGTTTAGAAGAAATACAAATCTATTTTATTTTGTTATTTTTAATATCAGAATTAATTGATCTATTATAATATGTTAACGGGAAAAAATTATCTTGAGTTCCACGTATAATTCTTATTTCTTATCATATTATGATTTAAAAGCAAATTGAGAGCGTTTTAAAATTTTGAAAATAATATTTTTACACTTAAATTGTATTATAGCCTATAGGTTAATTTACTTTAATAAATACAATGTAGAAAAGAAGGTAACGTTCTGCTGTAAAATAGACATCGAATAGGTTACTGTAATAGATGCGTAAAATTTGAATTCAATGATACATATAACATCATTGTAAACAAAAACGATTCTGAGCGAATGGAAAAGATCTGTCAGCCTAATCTTAAGTGCAGTATTTCATAATATCATGGTTTCGATTATACTATTAAAGTATAATTTATTTTGCTTTTTTTTTTATGTTAGGTTAATTTAATTATTATAAATATGTATTTTAATTTATTATACAATTATTCATTAGTATTTCAATTAAAATTTTTCTAACAATATAAGTACCTACGTATTTATGACATCTTGACATCTTGTATTATTGTTATTAACTTTTGAGATAATAATACCGTAATGTAGTAAAAACTGTATATATTTCTATAAATACTAAATATAACCATTGTATAAATAGGTGATATCTCAAAACTAACCAACATATTTTTTAAATGTTATTGTGAATAGTAAAATTAATAGTATATTATGTAAAAGTTTTAAATCTCCACAAATAATGTTTTTGAATTTTAACAAAATAATTAATGTCGATAAAATTTTACTGCAATATACATGTAATTAGTAGTAGTTTGTATATTTTCTTGATTTTGATAAAGTTTATAAAAAAATTAATTTCAAATAAATACAAAAAAAAAAAGTGGGTAAGTGGGTACCACTCTGCTGTACATTAGGTGCCGTATGGGTCACTATCATATATATATGAATGTTAAATTTGAATCCAATGATAGGTACCTATCATTGTATACGAAAAAGGAATTCTGAACGGAGATGATTTGTCAGCCTAAAAAATAATTTAGAATGGTTGGTGAAAAAGGTGGTTTATGTTTTAATGGCCTGAATATACCAAAAATTAAGTTTTTTTTATAATTATTATAACCTAAACTTATGGAAAATCTCGTATTGAAATTTTCAACTCTTAGCTACTTATACAAACATTTTTATGAATTATACCTACAAAATAATTTGCAAATATTCATGCTTTTGACGATTTTTTATCAATCTTTGAACTTCAAATGTTAATAAAAAAAATTTGTGCCTATGTATTCTTATAATTTTTTAATCACTATAAGAATAACTTATGAGAAACTTTGTATTAAATTTTCAAGTATTTTGATTGAGCCAAAAAAAATTTATAGACACTTCAAAAAAAATTTTTCAGAAAAATTGAAAATTTCAGTTGTCCATAAATAGCTAAAAAAAGTCAAAATATTTTGAAAATTAAATCATGTAAAGAAAACACCTAACTAAATAACTGGTGA
>VUJU01003305.1:0-27117 GCA_009835225.1 Aphis craccivora | reverse complement strand
ATTTTCTTTAGTAATGTATCTACCGTTAATTTTTTAACAAGATACATAGCAAAAACATATTTTTTTCCAGGTTTCCAATTGATTGTGATGTTATTGGTAACAATTGGAGAAAGTTTGACATATTCAGTGCAATTTATAGGTCTTGAAGTTCGTCTAGACTCAGATCCTGGTCGAGTATTAGCAGCAGATGGCGGTAATGGACAGGTTTTCATATTCACTCGTGTTTGTAGTCTAAGAGGCATGTAGTCTGATGACTAATTAGGTACAGGCTCTATTAACTGACAAGTTCGAATTTGGATCTGATTACGATATTAAATTTTTTTATGAGAGATATCACGATTCATGGCTACGATATTTGCTATGTATGCTGAGTAGTTAGTTAGCTGATCTAGTCCTCAAATATTCAATTGCTCGATCTTGTAATTCGGTTTTTCGGTTTACTTTATTTTGACCAAAAGCCTCCAATAGTGTTTGCAGATCAATAGACTGGAAACTATTCAGCGTATTTCTTAACCTTCGTCAACGGAGTAATTATTCATATTATTGATATATTATAAGCTCGTTCCGTGTTCCATTTTCCGCCTTCCGTCGTCGCCAAAATCGTCTCAATTTAACACCGTCGAATCGCACGACATCGCTGCCTGACCGAAGACATTGAGCCTCGCTTTCCGCCGTGATGGTCGACGCGTCTCGCGGCCGAGTAAACGCACCCGCGACACTCGTTCACCCGCGCAGGATCGGTCGGGAAAATGTGCTAAGGTAACCAATAATAATCGCAATACATCTTTCACCACCACGCCATCTCCTATATCCTCTCTCCTCAGATTTATGTCGTTCTGTCCGAAGTTTTTGTTTTTGTTTTTTCATAAATTATTTTGCTTAAAGCCACTTTGGTGATTTTTTTCCAACATGAATTAAGTATTTTTTTTTTCAAATTTTGGGCCATATAGTGCCGTCCATGTTTTTGTCATTCTGTAATCCGGTGACTCATCAGGTACAGGCTCTATCAACTGACCATTTCGTATATGGAACTGATAAAGATATTATTTTTTTCCATGAGAAATGTCACGATTCATGGCTACGAAACTGGCGAGTTCGAGTGATAGAATAAATTTGAATGTAGCTTCTTTCATACCTGAAATAAAATAGATATTATAAACATTAAACATAATTAAAATTAAAAAATATGGCAAAATATAATTGAGTAATATAGAGAGGGCATTACATATCTTGCCTGTACAAGACAGTGACGCGGAAACGGTGTATATTTTGCCAGTTTAAGTAGATAGTACGAAAAAATATTGTACAATATATAGTTAAACGATTCACCTGTAATGCCGTTATCTTTGATCAATTTTTTATCCCGTGTTAGGTTAGGTTAGGTTATCTGATTATCGCAAAGATAACGGCATTGCAGGTGAATCGTTTTCCATGTACGATTACACTTCTAATTTCGCTGACTGTACTATAATTATTATCGTGATGATCATCTATCGTTACTCTCGGGATAGCAACTATCGCGTTAAACTATCATCGTATTTAAATACCGTAATGCAAAATCAAAATCAGTTAAAAATTAAAATTACCTATCCCAAAAAAATGTATGTAAAAAGAGTAATAATTATAAATTTTATAATATTACTTGTTGTATAACCTATTGGCTACTGCCATACTTATTTAAAATAAAAAACAACCAATTAAGCAAAATATACAACAATAGTAAAAATATAAGTTAGGACGATAATTAAATATCTTATTACCAGGGACCGAATTTCTGCATGCATTCATATCATAAATATGCAAAATTATTTTTTTTATATTAAAAAAAAAAACTAAAAATTAACTATACGATTTCGAGTAAAAATTTAAGCAATTTTAAAATATATTTCATAAAAAAATGTTTATTAAAAAAAAATTCAAAATAACATTATTTTTATGAAATTGTGTTTAAAAGTATTAGGTGTACTATTTATATTCAATTATTATTATGTAACGAGTAGGTATTATCTAGCAATAGGTAATATAATTCGATTTCAAGTTTTCGAATATTGAAAACTTATATAATTATCTCAAAGTATACTTTTTTACTGGGAAATCTTTTTTAAATGTCACATGATACAATTGGTACTTACATATTTAAAGCTAGATAAATTTCGACTAACAGTTCATGTTTTCGTTATATTCTATAACCTTGCTCAATAATAGTATTGAATATTAATTTTTTAATAAAACATTTTGTAAGTTTAGATCTAGCAAAATCTATTCCTGACCCTTCTTCTTCAAACTTATTTTTATTTTATTTTATTTTTTTTTTGTCATCCGTCAATAGCTTATTGATGTATACATGATAATATATTATTTACGATCAATAGTAGCTATTTGTACAGATGTAAATATGATTTTTTAATGAATAAAAATATAATTATTATTAATATGTAAACATTATTGTAAAATATTAGAAAAAAATTGTAACCATAAAAATGAGCATTGGCCACAGAATAGAATGTATGCCTTACTGCCGTGATACCATAAAGTCGTACATTATAGAAAATAGTACATATAGAAAATGTTAAATAATTACCTGCATTAGTATCTTTTTTCCTTTAAAATAGGTTGTACGTCAAAATTAATTGGAAAGATCTACACGCCAACGGTAGTGATTGTCGTTGAATTTTATTAGGTAATCCCATTATGACGCACCGAATACCATGTGGCCATGTTGTTTCACACAATCACAACTGGTAAATAATGGTTTTTGGTGTGATGGTGTGGTAGTATCGTTTTACCTTCACTGACCGTCCAAGTCGCCGTACAGATGATGAACAATAATTAACACTTCAATAGCGATCAGTTAAAAATCAATGACAATTTAATACAGACACTTTAGACTCAGCTCCAAAGAAACGTTACGTCGCCATTTGTTGAACGCTGATTGTTGAATACATACAAAATGAAATCGTCATGTTTACCCAAAGCCACCATGGACATTATAAAAAAGACGCTAACGTTATTTATTATCTTAGAGAATTTACTATGGTCAAACTCGCGATTTAAGATATCTGAAATCGTGGTCAAACTGGAATGAGACCAAAAACAAGCTCCAGGTGCGCAATGCGTGAGTGTGTATATAGGTGGCGTGTTTATTCCAATAATTGCATACTCCCTGGAAATGTTACGTTTGAATATCAGAACCCCGCGTTTTTATTTAATAAATATTTTACTTTAAGGGACTTTCTTGAAATATAACAATTATTAGTTTTCAGTAAGTACCACGGTTGTAGATATTATTAGGTTATATTCTATTTACAACCGTGGTAAGTACCTACCTAAGTATTTCAAATAACAATACAAAAGAACATTTCACGAAATATGATTATTACTTATTACAACATTAATGAAGATTTACAAAATGATGAATGTACAAAAGTACCTACCTAAATTGAAATTTAAAGATTGATAAATCCTCAAAACGAGTTTAATGTGCATTTTCGAGTTAAATTCATAGTAGGACAGTAAAGGTCAGTATATTTTTTATGTCATTTAATACAAAATATTATTATATTTTATAATTGTGAGCGTTTTGCGTAATTTGACTACGTTATATTATATATAATAAAATAAAATAAATTTTTTTTTTTTAGATATTTAATATTATATTATATATAATATATTATATTATTTTATTATATTATTATATTATATTATATTATATTATACTATATTATATATTATATTATTTTTCATATATTTATTTTTTAATAAAAATCTTAACCATGTATTCCCACTAATTACTATATGCACGTGGCATCATTGTTGCCATTAATATTCATTGTTGAGAATATTTGAGAATATATTATATGCTTTAAATAATATGAAATGCACAATAATATTTTGTCTCAGAAAAACTATTGGAATTAATTTAGCTTATCTTTTTCATCATTTTTCATTTTAATATATAATCTATATAATTTAGCACAACAAGTATATTTAATAAACGATGCTGTTGTGAGAGATTACAGACATAATGAGTACCTATCTAAAATGAGTAAGAAGCCACCCATTAATAGAATTATAGGCTTTGGTTATTACAATCTGTTTTCACATAAGTACTTATTTTATATATTTTGTTAATTATTTCATAGAAAACTACACCAGTTTGTTTTGATAACATTGGGCTTGCAGGTATAGATCATGTGTAAGCGACATTTCTAAAAAGAATTTAGTAATTTTGAAGTCGATTATGGTATCGCGTATAAAACTATGTAGATTCATTTGTCACTAATTTTATTGAATAGTCATTATTTAGAGAATAATAAATTGTATAACTTTTACTTAATTTATTTGGGATTTTAATTATTCAAAAGACGAGTTTCGCTGAAGCTCACGAAGACAAGAATTTATAGCAAGCCTATTAATACAATTATTATTCCTTTGGGTTAAATATTTATCCGATTACCAAGTACAATTCTAAATAATTAACTGCATTATAAATATGAATAGAAAAGATATCGAAAGAGATGCCACTACGCCAATGCAGAAAGAGTGATATAAAGTGAACGTTGAATGAACTTACTTTAATTAGATTTAATATGGCAATTTAATTTTATATTGTATATTATTCAGTTTTCAGATACGTTTACTTTATTTAGTAAATACTCGTACTCATGTCGAACCGTCATCATCACGAAGCTGTAGGGTAATAATAATATTATACAGAATAAAAATCGAAACGATAGTCGTAAAAAATAAAATATATGTATAAAAAATTATCCAAGAAAATTACATTATGTCATCAAAAACGAGTAGCTATGTGTATGCGAGGATTTAATATTATGTGTATAAGATCAATATAAATTGTAATTAAATCTAAAACGATACTACAGCAGACGTATTGATTTCATCCTTCGAGTTAAAAAAATAAAAGTATAATATTATGGATATAAAAGCACTGACGGGCGGTGTTGGATTATTAGAGGAATTTCGATGAAAATCCAATTGATATAAAATTACATCGAAATGGTTAGTAACAAGTTATATTAGTAGGTGTATAATAATAATACCAATGTTATTTTGACGGTTATTACAACACTCTGGGGCGTATATTTTATATAGTATATGACTTCGATTGAAAAACCATATTATATTATGTACATAATAATATCTCCTCACGTCAGTTCTGCAGTGCGACCCGATTATTGATCATAAAATATCCTGTGCATACCTGCCTACCTAATCTCAAATCGTTCGCCTCGGGAAAGAATTTACAAAATCAACTGCCGGTATAATATAGACGTCGTCATAATATTATATCGGATTCTATAAGTTCGCGGTTGTATATTACACTCTTACGGGGCAGCGGTGGAGTGCCGAAGCACCTATAATTTATAAAAATTATCAAATATCACAATATATTATATAATATTATAATAAAGGTATACACTGCGCGTACACGTATGATATAATAGTATAATTAATGTCATAATTTCTTTCGTCGCGTGGGCAAATATAGTCTGTTGCGCCTTATTACAACCTTCACGTGTGATAATATGACCTATTATATGTAGATAGGTACACGCACTCATATTATAACGAAAGAATAATATAATAAATTATTGGAGTTTAAATCGTACTGCGTGCCGTGTGTATATTATAAATTATTACGGTGATGGGAGATGCACTCCAAGCCGACCGTGAAAACTTCAATAGCCGCGTCTTTTGGCATCACCCGGGGATTACGACGAGCCCGGGGGACGTTGTTGACTCATCGAGAACGAGTTTAAAAAAAAAAAAAAAAAAGATTTTTAAACGGATTTCGGAAAGAAAGAAAAAACAATCAGCCGAGGACAAAACGGGCACGAGGTGAGTGTATAGAATATTACAATAATGCGGTGGTGGCAGTGACGGTGGATGTATATGGTGGGCGGTATAACGGCGGTTTATATGTGCGCGCGTTAAGAATAGAAGCGTATATAGTCACAATCGAAATCGAATACAATATCAATCGTACGGGGATTATAAATTGTTTCGGTTTGGCAAGTCGATTTCGTTCGCGGGCAAAAGGGGGAACGCCGCTAGCACTGCGCCACCGTTTAAAGTCCCGGGCGACACTGAATTAATGCGTCGACTTTAGGCGAATTGACAATTTCAATTTCCTTTGAACCGACGGCGGCGGCGGCGGCGGCGGCGTGTTTCAGCCCTTGTGTTCGACAAATCTCCTCCGCCGCCTCTAACCCGTCGTCGTATATACAAACGTCGCGCAATTGTCGGAGCACCGCTCGCGCCAATTACTAGTTCCTGTTTAATCCTCCTCTCCACCGGCACAGCATCCGCTGCCGCGCCTCGTGGGTTCTCTTTCCGACTGCGAAATGTTATTACGCCAAACAAAACACGTCCAATTGATATACATACACACACATACACGCACGCACATATATGTATATAGTATTTATCCGAAAACGTAAATCCTTACACAAGTGTGTTGTGGTCCGCTTACGATGATGATCTGTCTCACAACCGTTTAAAACCACGGTTTTGACTTACACAGTATATGTAATATATATATATGATCAAAAAAACCACTTCATTACTATTCGAGTATATATAGAAACGTCGTTATGCGTGTATATAAAACCGCGGGTTGTGCCAACACGTATAATTTAAGCACTTCGACTTTTGTACTATATCGAAAACAGATACGTGTATGGGGTAGGTACGCGTATATATTTTATATATCAATATTTAATTTAATTTAGAGTACAGGTTTGATCGTCATCTATATGATCTATGGGTATAGTAACATTGACAATAGTACCTACACCGATTATTATCAATACTCAACCGTACTATATAGGTACACAAAAACGTATTAAACACTAACGTGCATATTATATACACATTATAAACTATAAAACAATACAGTGCAAAAATTCATAATATTTATGATTTCATACTATCAGCAGACATCTAACCGATTTCAGAAATCAACAACATATTATTCGATAAAACTTACCTATATGTGTAGATACTTTAAGTTTAATACAATGCTTAAACAATAAACTAAAAATGTTTTAAGAAACCTTAAGGGAAATTTTAAGGTTCCAGCAAACTCTGAGAATCTTCACAATGAAACTTCACATAAATTGCATGCTTAATACATACAAAAACAAGGATGGCATCTTTATGAGAATGGCGTACTATAGTGATCACTATAAAAAAGATATAAGTACCTAAATATAATATATATAAATAATAAATCTGTACATAAATTATGTAGGTACATATTACCTACGTAATGTTAATAATTATGTTTTTCTATTATTTCTATTCGATTATTATATGAATTTTTTTTTTTTAATTATTGTTAATTATTATTAATAATTATATATTTTTCTAATTTCTATTTAATTATTATATTGATTTTTTTTAAATTATTGTTAATTATTATTAATAATTATATATATATATATTTTTTTTTTTGCTATATATTTTTCTATTTTTCTATTATTTCTATTTGATTATTATATGAAATTTTCTTTTAAATTTTTATTAATAATTATATATTTTTCAATTTTCTATTATTTCTATTTGATTATTATATGAATTTTTTTTTCAATTATTGTTAATTATTATTAATAATTATATATTTTTCAATTTTCTATTATTTCTATTTGATTATTATATGAATTTTTTTTTCAATTATTGTTAATTATTATTAATAATTATATGTTTTTCAATTTTCTATTTGATTATTATATGAATTTTTTTTTTTTTAATTATTGTATTTAAATACAATAAATAAATAATAATAAATCTAAACACACATAAATTATGTAATCTTAATTAATCATATTGGATTTGGATTACAATTTTTAAAAAAAACATACCGGAGGAGCTTACATGAAAAATGGTCTAAAAAGGTCGCAATCGGTGGAGTTTACATGCGCTCCATCATTTAACTCGTGAAAAAAATGTCAAAAATCTAGCCGATTCCTGTGGTGTTTATTTGGTGGAAGAAAGATTATCGTTCGAGTTTCTAAACTAAGATTTAATTTTTACGACCGTGGCATGTATACATTACATTCGTAATAAAAATGGCTTGGAAAAAATCATTTTTACTTTAGAAGTATGTTGTTGAAACCTAGATTATACTGACCATCTCTATGTATTTATTGTGTTACGTAATTTATATGGTATTAAGATTGTAGAGTGAATTTCAAAACTATAAGCTTGCTTAAATGTTCAAAATATTTCAAAGATAATGATCTACAATAAAGATCTAAAATTTTAAATTAAATTTATTTCTATATTAATGTAAGTAATAATCTATTGTCTTACTCTGATATGTATATTTCTAGAATTTTTATAAAGTTGAGTTTCGCGAATAAAATCTAAAAGGTCTGCTTCTAAACTATATACTTGTAATATTATTTCATCCGAGGATAATAAATGTTTTACGGACACGGTAATAAGTGCCATATTACTATTATTGAATCCGTTACACGATATGGCCGGCACATATAACTATATTATTATATTATATATTATATCATATTATATAGCCTGTCTTTTTATATGTACACGCGTATTATTATTACGATGATATTGTTCGATCGAATTGCAACAATAACTTAGGTACCTATACACGAAAGGATATACCGACGGGCGTATATCTTCGTAAATGACGTAGCTGGTACATAATGGTGTATACTGTTATATTATATTATAGCCATCGCATTTGATTGTATATGTATACTTATATCGGCATTCTATAGTATCCGAGGTACGATGCTAGGGTTGTAAATTCGGTCGTACAATTCCGGATTAACTTCGGATATAGGAAAATGGCCGTGTATACACCGCCGATTATATATTTCATCTAACTCGTAAACGTCCGCTTTGCGCACTATTTGTCCGGTTACATGGGCATTATTATTATTATCTTTATCTATCTACCTATCTATCCGTGTATACATAGATAGATGCGGTATGGTATGGTGACTGCGGTGGAGACGCGTATACTACGTCTATAATAATAATATGGCTATTTTTATTATAGTTTTATTTTATTATTATTATTATTTTTTTTTTTTTGTACAGATATTTATCACATCGAGTAATACTTTGCAATGTGAACACACCACAAGTTCTATAGATGATTGTGCGATAATATATACTTGCAGGATTTAATATAATATCATATATAGGTGAATTTATATCAGATATAAATTTTGTGGGATAATCGCGCGCGCGAGAACATTAGCAATAGCGTACCATGTTGACGTGTATTGGCATATTCTATATAATATGGTAACACCGAGAATAGACTTGCGCGTTCTCACGAGTACGAGTACGATGTTATAAACTTATAATGTATAGCCGATGACTTGCCAACAAACTCCAACTCGAGAGAAACTGTAAAAACCCCAAATAGTATCTGACGTGCATGCAGAATATATAATATACGGGGAGAGAAAATTAATAATAGTTCTTAACAGTTCTGTTAATATATATATTCTGAATTTAATGCAAGAAAAACGTTGAATTTTTAACAATTGGTTGAAAATGCATAAATAGTATTATTCTATTTTTTTTTTTTTTTTAATAATGATATAGTTATAAACTTCTGAAAAAAATAATATCCAAAAACCTTACCCATTCTAAACGAACGTGACCAATATTAGAGGAATCTATATTATGCAATATTGAGTGGCGACCAATATAGTTATTTCGAATGATCCATACATGAAATATCAAATATCAACTTATTCCATGAACATTACTGCCATTGTTAAGTATTACAAACATTTGAATGGTAAATAATATTTTAAATGATTGTAAAACGAATTTAGACGAATGTATATTTTATAAGATTGAATAAAACAAATCGCATTATTAGAAGACATCTTCGCATTGTTATTAAGTATAGGTACGCCGTACATTCGTCTCGGAGGATTTCAAAGACAAATTTTCAACAAAAAAAAACTGTGACGAAACCCGTACGACATCGTATTATTAAGTAGTTTTTTACTTGTTCAAATGAAAGAGAAAAAAAAGTAAATAAACTGACTTTACACTTTAATCGAATTTCTGGTATGAACGGACAATCGTTGGCGACCGTTTGATAAATTAGATTCGAACCATTCACAATGCCAGCAAAAAAAAAAAAAAAATACAATAGTCGAGTACCTATTAACATGAATCCACAAATGTAATACGTGTAGATAATAAAGGATTGCTGTCCCGAAAATGTGTCTGTCACTATCTCAAAAAAAAAAATAAACTAAATTAGTATAATTTTTTTTTTAGTACGTATTATAATATTCATTCACGCATACTCGAAATGAACGCAAAGTCCATCTGTCCCACACGTATTTTGGACAACTCTCTCGACACTACCTACTATACTCAGAGCATATACATATATTACCACTAAAATATTATAACTTATAACCCTACCGCCCCCCGTCGTGAGTTCACAATGATAATATAATAGTAGTGCTCGCATCCTGCAGTAAGACTACACGATGACCCTCGAACACAGTTTTTCGGTACATAAATATAAACGTCCGTTTTCTCATTTCAAACAATAATTGAGAGGAAAATAAATAAATACCATATACATATATGTACTAATAACAACAATATTAACAATAACGATCGGGTCGAACGTGTTATGTATCGAAGAATCTTATTTCTTAAGGTTTTTATTGTCCGCGTAATACCCGTAACAATCATTTATTATTTTCTTTTTACTTCGAACTTATAATAATAATATAGGTATGTACAACTATACAGCAACAGTGATTAGGTAAAAATTTGACTTCACATTGTCGACGTGCATCGAGTAGATTTATTTCCCTCGGCTTCTATATTAATATATGCGAAACTCAACACAATAAACCGGCCCTTTATTCCTATTCGAGTTCGTATATTATTGTTTCGGAGTGCGACGACGACGGCGACAACGTTTGAAACGACACATTTCTTTTGATACCATTGAACCGGACCGGACCGCAAAGACCAGTAGTAGGTACCAACCTATCTATACGTCTTAATGAATCGCTTTGCATAAGGTTTTTTTTTTTTTAAATAATAATACGGAGGTATGTTTATTGTTCTATGGTCGGCTGCAGCGGTAGAATGAATTGGCTATTTAAATATCCGCAACTATCTGCAACGGTTTTCCCGACAACAGTACATCGGCGGCAGCGTCCGTATTGTTGTGTGAAAACATATTCGAACACTCTAATGGAACTTTTGCTCGATCACTGTGACAGGAAACTGCAGCGCACAGTTTTACGAGCGCAGAAAGCATTCAAATCGAATACTTCTATTCATATAAAATGTAATAATAATAATAATAATATACCAATATATAATAATACACACATACTTGCAATATAATAATTATTCTTCGGTTTGCACGCCCACCCGAAGAAATTTTATAGATTGGATGCATAGAGTTCGATTTTGAATTAAATTATTAACAGCATCATCACTGACAATAACTAAAACTCTGTCGTTGCAGGTATAACGATATGTAATAGGTATTAATAATAATATTATAAATTGATCTCGCATCATTATGGCGCTTAATTCCGCTACGTATTTGACCACCACATAATATACGTATAGGTGACCACTATGCAGTGCCAGGATAATATATTTAATAGGTACGATCGATCAAGTGCTATCTCGTTCAGTATTAACATTATCACCGGTTGATATTGTAATATTAATATATCATTATAAAATTATATTGCCTACTATATAGGTAAACATATAATATAATGCGCATGCGACATGACTGATGTCATACATCGAATAATTTCGAAATACTCCTAAAACTAATAAAACTACAGTAGGTATAAAAAAACAGCCTCTGTTGCAAAACTAAACTAAGCCTCTATAATATAAATAAATATACAAATACCGTTACGAATAATAAAAGCGTATAATATATGTATAAATATTAAATATATATATAGGTGTACGTGAATATTTCGACCGATAATATAAATAACTGTACCGTTGTGTTTCGTTTAGCTGAAGTATTGATTTTTTCTCGGTTTGCTTATTTATTTAAAAGTCATTATTCTCTTTTTGAAATAATTATTTTTCAAAGTACATATAAGAATAATAATAACGACAACGCGCAGACTGCGAGAAAATACCGACGGATTCTATTTAAAAAAACCCAACGTATTATTTATTTATTATTATTATTATTTTTTTTTATTGTTATTATTACGTGTGTTTTAAACTTGTTCGATAAATTCCTCTATTATTTATTGTTGTAATTTCCTCGTCTTTCCCACCGCCGCCGGTCGTGTCCGTTGCGATGTGTTCTGTGAGAAGCGGCTTTTTTTCGGCCGGTCGTTAATATATTATATTATTATAATACCTACACGTATTTCACTTTGGTTTATCCACTTCGTGTTTAGTGTATACGGTTTACCTACTTACTGCTGACCGGCCCGTACAGTCTGCATCACGGAATAACACTCGATGTGAAGCGGCTATCGGATAGCGAAATTAAAAAAATTTATAAGCTTCGCCGAGTAAAACGCGATTAACGGATTTTAAGCAAAAAAAAAAAATCGTTTAATGAATAATAATTATAATAATATATGTACTTACGTAAATCATTTTAGGACGTCCTAAATCGATATCCCTATCTACAGATTACTATACAGTGACCAATGACCATAATATTATATTAAATAAATAAACGACGGACGCATGACGGTCGATTTTATGAGATGAGCTGTTTCTAACGCGTATAAATACGAATGATACACCTCGTTTTTTACCAATATCTGTTTCCAATTTGCTATGCAATTCATCTCAAAATATAATAAAATCTCATTTTTTTTCTCCGGCCGATCGTGAATACTTAACGCATAATAATATAAGCCGCGCACTAGGACTGCCACTACCAATAAATAAAGAACTCTTATATTATATATTATATGCGTTCAACATTGTACACCGTCGCTACACCAAAATTTTTTTAAACCATTTATACGTTTAATAGTTATAATTTATAAATACATATAGTCAATTTAAATACCAATTCTGCAGTCAACAGAATTTATATTCTCTGTATATTTGATTTGACACATAGCTATAGGGACCATGTTATAAATATTATAATTGAAATTTTATAAGACATTTTTGAAAATTTTTATTTAAACATTATTTTGAATGCTTTATTGATGCTTAATTGAATGCTGACTGCGATTTCGTAAACCATTAAAAATATAATTAACTAAATCGACAAAACGCAATAAAAAATATTAAAAATACAACACTTGGCGTACTTACATATTTCAGAAAATTATGTTCACTTCACAGATCAAATAGTTTTAATAGAAGGATTTATGTTATTCAACTTTTCACACGTCTGTGGTTATTCATTACCCGTTAATAGTGCCATAGATTATTATTTTCTACATTCGACAATTCGAAATAATAACTCAGATACACGTTATATCACTAATCAAATTATAGTGTATAATATGATAAAAAATATGAAATTAATATTATGTATGAAAAATTAATGATCTATTAATATCATTACGTAGATTCTGCATAATATTGTAATTTTCTGTGTTGGAAATGATAACAAATAGCCTAACAAATACGTCTCGTACTTACAGACTTACACATCATAATAATAACTCAACGAATAATTTGTTGTAAACAAAAAAACTTCGAATTAACGAAATAAAAATACAAAGACATACTGACGTTATAGTAACAGGAGACACAACTGTAATAAATTATCGTATAACCTAACTATCGTATAACCTACGGTTAGTAATATAATTCCAATAAATTTCGATAAAATATGAATTCGACAAAAACAAACTGGTTGTCTAAAATATTATCATTTATATTATCTAACAAAAATTTGCAATTTATAAGGAGTCTATGTATAATATATATTTTATAATATGGAATATATTAATCACTATAACGAAATAAAAGTTTGGAAACAACAATCTTTAATAATAATATTTTGATAGGTAAACAAATTTGGAATAGACAGATTTATTTATATTATACTACCTTCACATAGAAGTATAATAATTAATATTAAATTACTATAATTAAAAAATAACGAATACCTACAGATAAATAAATATATTATAATTATACTTGAAATTCTCCATGGCTTCGTATTACCTACAATCTACATAAATAATTAAAAATATATTTTTTTAAATTAATAACTATCGTATGTATTTATAAATTGTAATAAGTAATCAGCATCCGTTCTTTGAATTAACGATATTAATGTTTATTTGAGTTTTACTAGAAGAAATTATGGGTGTGAGTCGTTAATGTGCATTAATATGATAGTATGCAAATTGTTCACAAATTACACTTGGGTATACCGACGATTAAAAACAAAAAAATCCTTTCTCTGAAATGCTACAAAAATGAAATTTAGATCATTAATCTTAAGTGCATAAAAGCAATCTAAATTTAATTCGTTGTCGTATCGAATAATAACATTCGATTAACATGTTAAAATGCTATAAACATAATCATAGCTATAATAGACCTATTATATGTCTCAAATATAATATAGCCTATATATAATATACGAAGAGATACGTATTCGATACACGATAGGTAACCCAATTATACCTATATCCTAAACGAGTATAAATCATTATATTATGATTATAAAAAAAAAAAACAATAACAATCGGTTAAATTGTGACCGGAGTGAATCGTAAATTATTCGTATAATTACGCGCGCGCGCGCGCGCGTGTGTGTGTGTGCTACTTCGGAGCAAGTGTCCTATATTTTATATAAAAGTCCGTTGAGATACATCGACGAATGGTTAAGACTCGGCACATCCACTCATCTATACCACTATATGCCGTCCGGCTGTACAGCACATTGTGAAGGTATTATAAAGCACGGTTTATATAATGTTTATGTATTATAATATTATTATATAGTGTTGTACGCGTAAACGCAGTGTGCCGGCCATTTGTATGCGTGCGAGCGACTTGATGATCATCATATGCTATTATGTTCGTACAAGGGCTACCTACACTTTGACGTTTGATTTTTTCGCCACTGACTGTATACATTAAAAACGTAGTATTTATATATTGTTATGTACGAGAAGCCCGTGTACACCGTTATTATATATTATTATAATCATTTATTTTGTACGTATACCTAAATCCGAACGAGAGGGATACGCTATAAATTATATTGATTTTGCTGTCTGTCGGTCGTTCACTGCAGCAGCAGCAGCAGCAGTAACAGCAGTACACACACTACACTGCAGACTCGCGGATGGGAAGAACGATCGTCGAAAATGTTTTCATTGTGCGAAGACGCGCGGCGGCATTCACTTACATGTCCATTACCCGTCAACGGGCGCGCCCGGACACGGAGACAAATCTATTTAGTATGGACAGCGCGGGCCGTCCGAGCTCATTGCATGACAATAGACCGACCCGAAGGGTCAAATCCAAAGTGGCTTCTTCTCTTCTCGGGATCCCCACTGTACACATACAAATGGTATAACGTATACACGCGTTAACAGTGGTGTGTCCTTTAAAAATGATTCACCCTTCTCCGCTGTAAAGTACTCGTACTCTTCTTCCTCGCCACCGAGCGAGAATCGTTCGGATTGTCAGACAACGATTTGTTATATCCGTCGTCGCTGCTGTTTTGGTCAACCGATCGGTATTTATTTATTTTTTTGTTCGTTTTTCTCCGGATCCCTGTGTACGTATACACAGCATCGATTCGAGCGTGATTTATCGTTATACTATTTTCGGTTGACGAAAAAATTATTTTTTCATTTTTTTGTTTGCGCTCGGCCATCCGAACAAGAAATGTTTAGACACGGTTGATGGAAAGCCCTTTGGAAACCATTTACTATATTATTATACGACTCCGCAGTCTTCCCCCGAGACAAACATCGCGTGATTGCGTCCTGTGCGTTGTATAATATACGAAACACGAAATAAATAAAAACGATATTCCTACTGTCAAAACGACTGAATTTTATTCAAAATATACTCACTGATGCCACTGTATATTATTTACAGAACACACACATACACATGGCATACACACACATGATACACACACTTACACACATATATATGTTATGTGTTTAATGTATATGATACTATGGTGATAGTTCCGGTCAAAATGTAAAACAAATTATAATATATTGTACATGTCGTTTTATTGCCATCTAATCGTGCATTATTTATGTGGGTCGTTAAGTTGATCATAACGTGTTTTGTTAGTTTGCCTAAGTTTTAAATACCATTTTGATGCTAATGTAATATAAAAAAAAAATTGAAAATAAATGTCCAGGCTATTAATTACATTATATATTAAACATTCGAGTTTTTCCAGTGCTGAATGTGTAATTATTTGTATGTAATTTTAATGTACAGCTGCACTAACAAGGTTAAATTATGTTTCAGTACTATTTTATATATTATTAATAATCACTATATGTTGAACATGAATATTTGTTATTTTTCGTTAGTTTTTACGAGCTCCGAAGAAATAGTCGACTAAATTTATTCTATTCGTTCAATTTAGAAAAAATATCGTTTAACCTCACCTTTGACGATTTTTTTTTAGTCACGATTCGTTAGTCACTATATACTCACAAGCAATTTCCTATATAGTTTTAAAAAAAATTGTGACATTGTAAGTGACAATCTGCTTAATAATTTACTAATAAAATGAATATTTTGAATACGAACTTAATAGTAAAAGAATTATATGAAAATAGTCATGTATTAACAATGTTTGAGTAACATAATTTTTATTAAAATAAACAATCAAAATGATTATATTTTATACCGTTCCAATTGTCTAATTATATATTTAATTTATAATATAATATAGTTATTTTTGGTATTTTAATTGTATAAATTATAAAAGTCAATGACTGCTGAATTCTACTCAGTAACTTTTTCTAAAAAAATTAATATTTTTGATTTTTGTGATTGAAGTATCAAAGTACGACTCGAGTATTCATTTTTATAAAAATCAAAATAGAAGAGACTTTCGAATGCCTGCTAGCACTGTACCGGTGTATTAATAATGGAAACGAAATCTTTATTATCAACTTGAATCGGCTGTGCATCCCAAGTTTTTCAGTTCACTATATATGATGGTGATGAGGTGCGTTGTTGGGGAGGGTGTTGACGATGTTGAAAAGGAACGCACACAAAAGTATAAAACTTTGGCCGAGCGTGTACAAAAGACCGAGCCCTGCGCTCTGCCCCGGTCGGCAATTACTTTCTTTTCATCGACGAGATTTCGTCTTTATTTACCACCACCACCATTATCCCTCCGGTGCCACACTACCACCTTATCGCTGTAGGGCAATGTATAATATAAATCCTCGTATTCCGGTAATTTCCTCCGAGGGACCTCGTTTTTCCCACAATCCAATGATCTCCTAAACACGTCTTTTCTCTATTCTATTACTGTTCTTTTCACGTTCTATGGCGTTTTGTATACGTATATGTGTGCGTATTCCTGTGTATGTATGTCTCTTAGAATTGTCTATACGACGTTTAAGGAACAAAAAAAAAATAAAATAAAATCCCTTAGAATGTCGACAAATGTTGAAAAGAAATTACTTTAGACCAATGAAAGAATGAGTTATTACGCTATACGCCATTATAGAACATGAACTTTTCGTTTGTTTCAAAAAAATATTTTAATAGGAGTATAGTAAGTTATAAAAACCCTAGAGAGTATAGACAACTTTGATAAACTACAAAACAATAAATTTCCAAAAAACCCGAAATTGACGTTAAATAAAAAAATCGAGTACCTAACCTATAATACCTAACTTAAGAATATATCATGACACTTTCAAACGCATCCATATTATTTATAATTAACAATAATGAAATACCATTAAAAATTATATGTATAAGCGTAGTGCTTGATGTTGGATTAAACTTAAACATAACCCTAGTCCCTAATATCTAGATATACACAAATAAATTACAATGGGTTGGCTTTTGTGTTTTCACATATTAAATAAAAAACATTAAAATTTTAATCATATGTCATTTTTACTGATAGCTCAATATTTTTTGTTCATTATTTCTGTATAGTTGTAATTTTTTTTTTTTGATGATCACGATTTAAATTTTATTTATATTGTTTAATCGTCTGATCTATTGTAATTTTATTTTTATTTCATTTAGTAAGTAAATGAAATTCTTTGGTTCCCAGCCAAAATGGTGAGTTTTTAAAACGACTACAAAAAAAAAAAAAAAATAATAATAATAACTAATCGTTAAATTGTCAACGTTTATGAATATTTATCTCGTTGAGATTGTTATTTTTTCATTTAACGTAATATAAACTTATGTCTTCATATTATTATTTTTATTATTATTATTATTATTATTATTATGGTATTATAGAGGTTGTATTCGGTCCTCCTCCGAAGGAAATTTTAAAAAAAATAACGTAATCACGAAGCGAAATAAATAAAAGTTTTATAACACGTTGTGTGTACGTATGTGAAAAAGGTTCAATAACAGCCAGGATTTATGCACGCTTCGAGATCAGGTTTCTGGAAATAGCGACGGCCCTAATGGGCAATAGATAATAACAAATTATAAGCGCACACAAACGTCGCACAAGTACGATAATATAATAATAATATGTATATACACTGTATACGTGCAGCATTATTATATCGCGTATATCCGTTTGTCTGCACTCTGTCGCATGTATGTACAGTAATAATAATGAGTAGTGACCAAGGAGAGCGTATATACATCATCGGACACTGACCACGATATTCTCAAGACGAATGAACTTAATAATAATAATAATAAGGAATTGCCCACGTCTTGGCCGCAGACGCCGCGTTGTGACGCTGCCGATGCTGCGTTGCTGCAGCACCGGGAGAGGAACGGGACGCGTGCGCTCGTATGTCGACAAATACAATACGCCTACGTCGCCGTCGCGTTGTCATCGCTAAAAAAAAAGTCCGGTGATTTATTCGGTAGACGATTATTATTGACTGAGAATAAATGCTAATAACCCGTGATTGTTATAATATGTATATACGACTACATGTACAGAACACGTATAAATGTATGTAGACGGTATGCCGGTGATGCATATGGTATTATATAGGTACCTATATAGGACGACGGAACGAAAAAAATACAAATTGCGTTTAAATCGCGTGTTGAGTTTTTCAAGTGACTCGTCGTCATCGACAGTTGTATAATAACGCCCAAGCGTTTTTTTTTTTTTCCATCAAATAAATATAGATGCAAAATGTACCTATTTTGTGTGTTGTTAGGTACATAAAAACCAACCAACTGTTGGATCACAATATTCTGCAGCATCATAACTATGAGAGCACACGCCTCTGACGTCTCAACTAGGTGCAAATTGTATACTTACCTATATAAAACTGTAGTTAACTAAATATGTATATTGAAAGTATTGTACATATACATACATTTATGCAACTGTCAGAACATCATAATGTTTCTTCGCTCGTTGAAAAATTATATAAATTCCACGTACAAACCTAGCCAGTATATACAGCAATAACACTGAAGGTTTACAATGACTTTAATTAACATTGGGAATACTAAACCGATATCCAAAAGTATACTATATTTACTGATACGGTAATGAACTGTTATAAGGATTAAAAAAATATTTAATTATTAGGCAGCCATATTGTATAGAATGATATTTATATTATTATATTCCATATTTTACGAATATATGTTTTGTTTTGTACAATGACATTATATAAATAGTTGTTCTGTTCATTCAATTAAATATCAGTTTTTATATTTAATAACGAACATTATAACAAAAAAAAAATATAATAATATAAGAAAATAAAAATTACTATATTATATCATATAATAACTATAGCTGTCTGTTTAATTTTTTTAAAGCTCGGTTGATTCCTGTTTGATATACAATTTTAAATTAGAATAGTTTGATTCGATTAGTTTCAATTAAAAATCTACAAGTTTAATTCGGGTTCAGTTTGTTCTCAAAAATCAGGATTTATAATATTAAATAATAACCATTATAATAAATTGTTTATAGCCGATGATAAACACTATATCTATATATATATAGATATTATTTAATAAAATCAATCAGGAGCAAGAGCAATTTTAACTATTTTGGAAACTTGTCGAGTCCCAATAATATATATAGTTTTACATGTCTTTGATTTATCTAGGTTTTCTTTGAACTTATCGAACAAAAAAACCATATAAAATATTGTATACATATATATGTTTAAGAATATATATATGACCATTGATATTAATTTTAATGGTATTTTGTACCTTAGATAAAAGAAACACGCAGGTCCTTTTTCCACCTCTCCTTTGCCGTACCCATACTTGTCCCTTTTCCGGATACCGAGATTCCTATTCACCGCGATAAAAAGTTGATATCATCATCAAAGGCGAAATTCCCTCTCCCCGCTCCCACTAGTATCATCATAATACCCAAAGCTTTTTGTATGGACAACTCTCTTTCTCTTTACTCGTCTCTTTTGTATTAGGCAAACGAGTCGACCGGGTCCTGAAACAAACACACATTTCGCCCTTTCACTGTACTTGTACACGTTTATTATACATGTATATATTTATATAGATTAGGGTAACTCCATAGTGAAACATCCAAATTTAATAGCATTTTCCTCAACACAAATCCTCTAACACCAATATATTATTATCTTTAATATATCTATATCTTAAAATAACTGTCGTGGCCAATAGAAATAATATTGTCACTATTATAATATTATGTAATCACAATTTATGTATTATATGTTTTTTTTTCCATTTATATTTTATTATTGAAATATGTATATTCAAAAATAAAAAGAGGTAAACTAGATAATAACTATACTTAATTATACAGTAGGTGCTGTCGAGTGTACCTCTTCATTGAGGAAATCAATTTAAATTGCAATGTTCAATTTTAATTCAATGATAATCATTAATCATTATTTATTACATACGAAAAACGATTCTAAGCTTGTGATCTGCAGTTAGCTTATATTTTACGACACATAATTTAAATTCAAAATTGCTATTAAGATATATTAAATGAATTTATTTTACTATAGATAATATTGTAGGATGAATTCATTTTTACCGGAAACAATGTATATTTTTTAAATAATTAGTATTTAATTATTATAATGATATAGATATATTTATATCATAATTCATAAGACATGAATTATTATTTTATTACCTATCTTTTGAATCGATATTGACTTACCGTATGGAACATATTTGTGGTATAAATAGGAAATTTTATTGAGTTGATTTAATTATTACAAATGTTATTGTGTATTTAAAATATAACATAATACCTACACAAGTTTTAATTTCCCTGAACGATTTTTTTGAATTAAAAAAAATAACTAAAATCTTTATTCTTTATTTAAATACCTAACTTCGACCAAATTTAAGCTTCAAATATCTATCTAAATTGTGTTAAAATATTTTTATATTTTTTCATTTGAATATTAAACTATATATTTTCGAAATTTTTATATTGATATGATATGATATGATATGAACAACATAAGATGGATCTTGTAAGGTATACATTTTTAAGGTTTTTGACTATCGAGAAAAAAAAATTTTGTTGACATTTTGACACACACAAAAATCCTAAAAAAAATCAAAAATATCAAATAAAGGCATAGTAATATAGCCCAAAAAAATTATTTTGAAAAATACTGGAAGTTTTTACTATTTTTTTTTAGATTTAAAAATTTAATAAAAATTATATCTAAGATTACAATTTTCATATTAATGTATCAAAAGTATATTATGAGCGTATAAAGCGGAATAAATCTTGTATAATGAATATTTTTTTATACATTTATAATAAAAATAATATTCCTAACAATATTTGAAATATAACTAATCAATTTTTTTCTACTGTAAAGGTTTAATGGAACTTAGAACTTATATTATACATAGTTTGGCCCAGCAGCCCTTTCCCGCATAACATTTATATGTTTTATTTTTATTAATATTCAATTCAAAGTATGATTTCTTAAAATTCTGATCAGTATTCATTAAACTATTACATTATTCAATGTATACCTATCAAACAAAAATATTTTACAACATAATATTATTACTGAATATTTCCAATGATTCAATAATATTTGGATTGAAAATTAATTTTGTATAATGTACGACATTTACATTAAATTATGTCTTCAATAAAGCGTATTAAACAAACACTGCACGGACTGCCCTATTATTAATTGCAGTGAAAGTCCGTCCAATATAAACAGATAAAATAATTTTAACAGTTCACGGAACCAATCAATAACGACTAGACTGTATATTATTATTATTATGAATATCGTGTATTGGTTTCCTGGTTGTTAATGTTAACATCCACAATGTTTGGTTTGAAGTTTATGTTTCTGTTTGTTCAATAATTTGCTATTCGTAATAAGCAATATGACTGTTATTGCTGTTTATATGGGATACATTATAAATATTGGAAATTTACACAAAAACTTATTCGTTTAGGTCATATATACAAATATCATATATATATATATCCAATAATATCTTTACTTTGATGTTCACATATCAAAGTGTCTAGTTATTAGTTATAAACCAAAATTATTAAATTTAAAATTCCATTGTAACCATATTGTGTATTGTGACAAACTATAGTCAAATACGAAATTCGTTTGGACCGCCATCTTATGAAATGTGCAATATTTTAAAAACAAATTTTCAAACATAATTTTCCAATTGAATGGTCACTCGTCAAATGTATAGTTTCTACGTGGTCATTTCTAGTTGAAAAAATTGTGTTATCATCTGCATAGGTGGCCATTATAGTATTTGAGGTTTTATTATTAACTTAAATGATTTTAGAAATAATATCAATAAAATAATAATAGTTATCAATAGTTTTAAATACATTGCAGATATAGGTAATTTTTATACTAAATGAAATGGAAAATATATTGGTATGTCGTAAAAAACAAATATCACTTTAGTTTTCAAACGATAACGATTACTGTGTTCAAAAATAGCAATAAAATATTTATAAGATAATTATTACAGTGATAACAACAAGAATCAACGATGATCACTTCTTCATCTCACGATTCTGGGTCCGGGGCATTGCAAGTTGATTAATACGAAGTGATGGCTTGTACATAAGTGAGGATGGCTTTACAGAGAAACACTGTTTATCGTCGTCCACTTTAAGTATTTTTCGGTGTTTTGCCAATCGTTTTATGTTATCCGATGGCTCATACTTGAGAGCTGCAGGCGACACGCCTGTTTTAGTTATTGCTGATGGTTGCGTCTTCGGATTCATCACTTTGACTTGGTTATTGGGAGCGTTAGGGCCTTTTTTGCACCATGGAATTTGTTGGTCAACTTCTGTAAAAATGTATGTACAATATAATGAAATCGAGATTTGTATTGTATAAACACATGTAGCACCATAAATAGTACGAAGATGAACTCAAATTGAAAAAATTCGGGTGAAATAAAAAACAATAATACATTGAGTAAAAATATACTGATAACCAGAGCTACATTTTTATTCGTTTATATTTCATTTTAGTCGAATTAAATTAAATTTTAATGTTGTAATATTTTTGCTATGCTCGTATCTTTAAAAATCACCATTGCGAGTTATACTCGTATTTTGTGAAGTAACATGTTAATAGCAAAACGAAACTTTTAGCGATTAATCTTTCGGCCGTAATTATTTGCTATCACAAAGAGTTTTTAATACTATAAATAACGCATATTGTTGAAAAAAGTTCTCATGGTTTATGATATCAATTGAAATTTATAAAAAACTGATTGTTCTATATAACGAATATTCCGTGCAATTAATTATATCTACCGAATTTCTCAAAATATTTTAATATTTTAGACATTTTTCATTTTAATTGTAAAAAATAAAAATATTTTAGGTACATATGATTAAATCGAACAAGATGTATTAAATAAAACATAGTATCTGCTTCTATACTTGAAAGAATATTTTATTTTATTATTGGAACAGAGATTATTCTATTAGGGTACATCCTTATATTCTTTTACTTTATAAGAGTACTTGGAATGAATATAAAAATACATTTTGTCATCAATCAACCAATTAAAAACGAATAAATTCATGAGTTTATGGTCTCATAAGTAATTTTAATAATTAGACACTAATAATTATATTACCTATTATTATTAAGAAACATTTTTTAGGATTTTTTTTATAAGTCGGATGTACCTACTTGAAACGTTGTTGCGTTGTTTATTATAAAACCCTTTTAGACTAGTATAAAATAATAAGAAAATAATAAGGACCTAGTATTGAATATTATTATAATAAAGTTAATAAACAGTCATTTATAATATAATTATAATTTATAGTGTATAATTTTTTATTTAATGAATAAAATTATTAACAGACTAATGACGTATTTTGTCGGACTGACAATAAGATATTATTAAAATGTTTGCATTATAATACAGTGGATGTTCGAAATAATCACAATAGCCAATAGGTATATCAATTTTTATTAATGTAGTGTAACATGTAAAAATACCAAGTTTTATGTTAAATTACACAATCATATATTACCATATAGGAAACTATTACTGTCTATACCAATATTTCCTAAAGAATATATCATGAACATAACATTCTCTGTCAATTTTAATAGTGTGCCTTGAAAGTTTGAGGATTCTTTTATTTATTTATTAATTAATACAAAAACTACTCGAGATACAATTTGTATAAAGAAAAAAAAATGTAGACATAAACATGACGTACTTTGATATATGTTATTTTAAATGTCGTAATGTTTGTTTGATTTGTAGCGCTTACTTATCTTGCACTCAAAGGCAGTTTTATTAATTTTTAAGGAGTACAAAATGTTTATCGAAATGTCCCAAATTCTATTATTTAATACAATAATGCGCTTAGTTGAAAATATAGATCATAGACCTTATATTACTAGACAGCAGGAACTGTGTATATAACAACAGCATTACGAGCGACGTAACAACATGACTTTAACAACAACATAACCAGGGCCCAGGGGTCGGCCACCCACGGCCCTTGTAACGATTTTATGCGATTTTAATTACAATTTATAATTAGTATTAAAGTATATAGTATTACATTATGTTAGTTGATAAAAATATTTAAACTGTAAATAAAATAAGGTGTATGGCCCGTGAAATTTTTATTCTTTGGCTCTTGACACCATAAAGGCTGCCGACCCCTGATCTAAGTCGTTATGGACGAAAAACATGCGTAATATGTCCAATAATTATTGTAGAGTTTACTTATACAGACTTAACACATCGTATGCGCATTAAACAAATTAATATAATATATTTTACATTTTTACTACCTAATAGAAATATTTTTGTAACAATAAATTATGATATTTAGGTAATATTAATAAATAACTAATAAATCATCAATAATAATTTCAATAGACACAATATTATATGACACGATATAATAATATTACACCCATACTACGGTATTATCAGCGTGCGTACGACTCAATCGGATAATCAAAAAACGTCCTCTATGTTGTTACGCGTTCCATATGCTAATTGCTTTTATCTAGCACTATAAGTTCTATGGAGATGATCCGTTTTAGATAGTAGGTTCTGACTTCTAAGCCTAGAGAGTTTTCTATTCACTATCTAGGATTAGTATATAATTCGCTCTAGATTTTTATGATTATCTTAGTTTCTTAGCTTACTCTTGGAAACGGCAACCAATCGAACCAGCGGTTTGCGCCACCGTGCCAACGGCATAGCTAGGCGCTCAATCCTGGAAGACGGGCGATATAAACTATCAATTCGCATATTCGACTCTTTTTCTTCAGCGACCTCAATCTTTGTCCTGGCATCATATCGGGTCAATGCCGTTGGCTCGTTCAAAACGAATCGTTTGTTAACATTGGCCGGTTGTAGTTTTTCCATACTAATCTTTACATTATCGGTTTTGTTGAACGATACACGGGTCTTCTGTCCAGGATGACCGTGACGGTCTTCGAAAATATTGTTGGCCATATTATCCTGGTACATCTGTTTGTATGCCATTTTTTTTATTTTGTTAAAAATATCTACTGAATAAACGAATAATATTTAATAATTATATTCGCGTTAAATAATCTATAAAGAATATCGTTTGTTTGGTTGCTCTAACAATATTATTATCAGTATTAAATTTTCAACTCTTAGCTACTTATACAAACACTTTTATAAATTTTAACAACAAAATAATTTGCAAATATTCATGATTTTGACAAATTTTTGTCAATACTTGAACTTCAAACGCTTATAAAAAAAATTGTGCGATGTATTCTTATAATTGTTGAATCACTATAAGACTAACTTATGATGAACTTCGTATTACATTTTCAAGATATTTGACTAGGCCAAAAAAAAAATTTAATCGATATTTATAAAAAAAAAAAGCAGGCAAGTGGGTACCGCTCTGCTGTACATTAGGTGCCGTGTGGATCACTATATATTATAGGAGGGTTAAATTTGAATTCAATGATAATTATCATTGTATACGAAAAACGATTCTGAACGAAGATGATTTGTCAGCCTATAGGATATAATTTTCAGTGGTTGGTAAAAAGGTGGTTTATGTTTTAATGGCCTAAATACACCAAAATTTAAGTTTTTTTATAATTATTATTAGCTAAACTTATGGAAAATCTTGTATTAAATTTTCAACTCTTAGCTACTTATACAAAAATTTGTATGAATTATACCTAAAAAATAATTTGCAAATATTCATGATTTTGACGAATTTTTATCAATATTTGAACTTCAAATGATAATAAAATAAAATTGTGCCGATGTATTCTAATAATTTTTTAATCACTATGGGAAGAACTTATGAGGAACTTTGTATTAAAATTTCAAGTACTTTGATTGGGCCAAAAAAATTTTATCGACACTTCAAAAATATTTTTTCAGAAAAATTGAAAATTTCAGTTGTCTATAAATAGCTCAAAAAAATTCAAAATATTTTGA
>VUJU01003304.1:7090-27127 GCA_009835225.1 Aphis craccivora | reverse complement strand
GACCTCTAGAATAAACTATAAAGTACCATTAATTTCTACAACGATCATAAGCTCTAAATATATACTTGCATACCTATAGCTGCGTCCTATGACCTACCAAATAATTACAAAATTATTTTAATTTGTTTACAAAACAAAAACGGTAGGCAATAATTATAAAATGCATAAAAATTTACCTATAATAGTAGGTCATGTGCCATTGTAAATGATTTTTTTTATAAGTACAGCCATTATTCATCCGAATCCGATTAACAAAGGAGGTTAAAACGTAATATGAAGACGAATAATAATTTTGTGTCTGCACGAAGATCTTTGGTGGGAAACAGCATAAAAATAACGAGTTATTCTAGACATTCGTTTGAATATTACGTACAAGACAGGTATAAATCAATAATGAGTATATTATTAGACAATCTCCATGAAGGTTAAGTTCCCTTTCTTTCCGCAATTGTGTCTGTGTATTCTTTGTGTGGTAATAGTCTTTATATGTTGTACTGGACAAAGGTATCATCGACTATTGCAGTACTAAACTTGACATCGTGTGTTCTGCTCATACGTCCATATTTCACTCGTAATTCGATATATTCAGCAGATAGGTAACATATTAATATTATATTAAATAATTAATTTAATTTAATTAGTTATATTCCATTATTTACATAAATACATAACTATACTATATACATTACATTTTAAAATATATAATATTATATTATTATGTAATTTATTTCTATGACATAGGTGATATATGATTTTTATTTATTAGTTACGTTGTAATTGTAAGTAAGTTTATGTGAAATATTTTATTTTAAGTAATTGTGTATTTAATAACTATGCAATAAATATCATTCATATCATATATTTTTGCTGGAGCACTCCATCGTTACATTGTCTTTCCACTCAATCCACGCAACTGTTAATTTCAAAAATCGATTTTTTCAACTAATTTTACTTAGAATTTGTAGATTCAAATAAAAATATTGTATATTATTTATATTTTAGAGTTATTTAATTATTTTCAATCAACGAATGTATAGGTACTTACTTAAAAAATTAAATAATATATATAGTCATACCTATTCCGATAAATTTCATAAATAATTGTACTTTTTTAATTAGAATTATTACTTTAAACAATTAAAATTGTACTGTTTTTCATTTTATTTAATTACACTATGTTTATTATTATTATTATTTTTTTAATAAAAAAATAATCATAATTTGCTCTTATAAATTAAAGTAAATTTTAAAAATATATATTATAGAGCACACAATTTCATACATTAATTTCTAATATTTTTGATGATTTGATAGTGTTCGCTATAAATTGTGTACTAACATATTACGACTATTAAATACCTAAATAAAAAAATAAAAATGTTTGAACTATAAATGTTATATACCCATCTAAATACTGTCATAAGTATAATATCTTGTTGTAGGTCGAGTTCGTCAATAAATATCCATGTACGCACTCGATCTACATAATACATATTATACAATTTATTACTATAAGAATTGGTTTTTGGTATAAACCTACAACAGATATATAGGTATATATAATATGTGGAAGTCAGCAGATATTATATATGTTGTCTACCCATGTATTATTATTATTAATATTTTAGGAATAGACATTTTAATACTCAATTTAATTTAATTTAATTTACTTATAGCTATATAGATATTTAAAATTATTTAAGCTTATATATTTAAACAAAATAATAAGTACCCGGTGTTTTTGTTCATTTCATAATCAGGATGATGGTAGTAAACGCAAAATTAGCTCTGCTCTTGGTGTCGGTAGCCGCGTTTGGTTACTTGAAGACTGCCTCAGCTTATTCCGAAGGCGCGCCTTTAGAAGTATGCAGCGACTTGATGCCCCAGCACGGACCTGAAGCCCAAACCAAAGACTCACCCTACACTTTAACGCCCAACCGCAAATCCGTGAAAGGTGGTGAATCGATAACGCTGACACTCGCCTCCAAAGATTTTTCTAAATTTAAAGGCTTCATGGTCCAGGCTAGAGACAGTCGCGATAAGCCCATGGGTTCATTCACTCCCCTGCCCGCATCCAAGAACAATACCGAGTTCAAGGGCAAATGGAAGCTCCTTAGTTGCCCCGACGGTCCATCCAACGTGAGTATTATAATGTAATATAAATCATAGAATACATTAAAAATAGTATAGGTATAGATTTATATATATTCATGTAGTTTTTACTGATTTAGCCCTATAAGGCTCGATAAAACCAATCAGTTTGTAGTAAGCATATATAACCTTAGAAAATATGGTTTTCCGAGAAATTTCCAACATATTATGTATAATATATATGTATATACTATTATATAGTACCTAGTACATTTATAATTAATATGATTCAAACTTATCTTAATGATCGGATATAACCATTTATGTTGATGGATTATGCATTCAAACATTACTAGATTATATTTTATTATAATCTTGGTACTACCTATAAACTAATTTTAATACTATTTTTATTTATTTGTATAACAATATAATTTACAATGATAAACATCAGTTGATTAATAAAACTATAAACTAAGCGGCGCAACGTTATATAATTAGTGTAACCTATATTTATTCAATTAAACGTTAAATAAAAAAAAATAATAAAAATAAACCATTTTTATGAATTTTTAATAGAATACCGCAACTCATGCAAACGCAGTCGAAAAATCAAGAGTAGTTCTCACATGGACCGCACCAAAAACTCTTGACTTGCAGAGTTTCAAATTTAAGTAAGTATTATACATTATATTACTTCGAGTTTAATTATTACAAAATAAGCAATGAATAATGTTTTTTAGAAGCAATAGTGACATATATTTATTAAAAGTAGTTGTTGTTTAACGGGTTTCCGAAAAGAAGTATCATATGACACAGTGTAGGACGTAGGTATATAGAATTAAACAGGTATTTCTGAATAGTAAACTAGTCATAGGCACGATACAATATTATAATGTGACAAATGTCAAAAATACTTAAATGCAGGTATGAAATATTTCTTCAATAAGTATCGCTGACATACATTTTAATAAACCATTTGCATACAAATATTGTGTAATAGTGCGTGTCCCTCACCGTAATCGTTTCTAGAGTTAAAATGTTTTTAATTCATTACACACATAAACATAAATATTGATATAACTAGTGATCAAACAACTAATTGAGTAAAGTAAATTACGAAAGTAAATTCTCAAAGAGCTTTTATTCGCAGCATGTGTTAACTAAGTCACGTAATATACTTATAAGTAAGTATTATTCCAATATTTATTAAGATTGACATAATAAAGTTGATAACAATAATTATAGATATATTCTTAAAAAATAATAGGAAACATAAAAAAATTTACTTAAATGAGATGTGACTGAACTAATAATTAACGACATGACAACTATTTACAAACATCACAATTAGGAAGCGAAATCAATCTGTACGTTGAACTAACGAATAAAAACGATTGTTAACAATTTTATCCATTTAAGTATCGTGTTGCAATCTTCAAGGCTATCTAGATATTTTATCATTTTTTTAAAACTTGTTATATGTTTAGAAAGTGTCTACACTAATCTAAGTAAGTTACTTTTATTTTTGGCTTACTAAAAAAATTTGAGGCTTGAAATTAAATAATAAAATAATTTTATTTATTTATATAAATTAAATTAAATTAAATTAATCAACCTGGTGATTATACACGCACAGAGGCGTGTGTATATACACTACACATACGTAAATACATTGATTATATTTTAATTAAAGTACCTATATGTATATATATAAATATATATACTATATAGGTATACCATTATGGCATTTTATAGTATTATATCAACTATCAAGATGTAAATATGTAATACATATTATCTATATTTTATTTTAATTAAAAAAATATTTTCAGAATAAGAACAACACAATATAAATGTATGGTGATCTAGATTATGTAGGTATCTGGTATATATATATATTATATATAATGCATTATTATGAGTGAGAGAGAGCTACTCGTATTGTTTAACATCTTTTAAGAAATAGTGAATTGATTTTATCATCAAAAATTCAAAATCTAAAGAAAGCCATGAAAGTGCGCTTATTATAAAAACCATCATTAACAGTGCATACATAGGAAAAAACAAAATAGAGTTTAGGCACTTATTAAAAGAAAAAAACATTATTATAGGATTGAACGTAATGAAAAAAAAATGCAATTACTTAACTTAAAATTAGGTATTTAAACATCATAAAATGTAGTAAAAAACTTTTTTACGATATTACATATAATACCTATATCTATATACAATAATATAGTTATTACATGCTGTATCAAACATTGTATACAATTCTATAACTTTTTAATTGGTATTCGTAGAGAGCACAATACGTGAATGCAATACATATATTCATATATATACCTATTCCACATATATTAACTATTATACTGCATTTGTGTATTGTGCTCTAAAATAGCAGTCAGTTGAACTTAGACACTTACTACACACTTTTTTTATTTAGACTATATGACAGAATAACACTATCATAATAATTGTATTAATAATATTCTATTTGTATTATTAACCAAAACAGGCAAAACATAATTTATCTTTAGCCGTTTTGTTTATTTATCACAACAATGTTGATCATCAAAGAATAGTGAAATTATTAAATTCAAATAATGTTTTTATTAAATACAAATATTGAGTTTGGTATAATCAAACTAAAAAGATAGTTTTTTAATGTCTATAGTCAATTTCTTAATCATAATTGTTTATTTTAAATGACGTTTTATGTTAATCAAATCAACAGTTACTTACTTAAATAACTATCACGTCTACCAGTTAGTACTTATACAATATTTGATATTTTTATAAACCTCGTAAATACAAAGTTAATCCTGATTGCTCAATGCTAAAACACGTTACACTTTAATAGTATCAAATTATATTTTATTACTTTTGACGAATGAATGGCTTAAATGAAACAGAAGATTATAATAATTAAACGACTGTGTTAAATAATGCTGTAAGCTAGACGCGCCCTCAAAAATATTCGCCGATTGAGAGGGGAAGGTCAATGTACACACTACACATAATATACATAATAAATTTAAGAGGACGCTACACTCTCATGTGTTATCCTTGTCTCCATCTTACAAATGAAAAACATATTATCAAAAACTGTTTTGTACAAGAAAGAACCGAAAATATTACAATCATAACTAAGAAACAAAATTTTCATCACTTAAAAAGGAAAACTTTAGCTGTGAAGTATCGTTTTTATTTATGAAAACTTCATTCCTTAATTATGACTGTGACCTTTTTGGTTTTTTCCTGCACTAAACAGTTATTGCCATGTTTTACAGTTGTAAGATAGAGACAACTCATGTGGATGTAGCTTCCTCTTAATAAATAATACATTATTTCTGTAATGAAATATAAATTTCTGTATTTTGTTTGTACGATTGTACGTATAATTTATTACAAACTGAAAAAAAATTGACGATATTATATTTACTAGGTATATTCTTTCAGTGCCGTACCCAGGATTTGTTTTCGTGGTGGGCTTAAGTATTCATATTTAACTCCAAACTTAACTCCTTTAACTTAAGCCCAAAAGCCCCCCCCCCTGGATACGGCACTGTTTTCATTATATATTATAACACTAAAGAGCACTGATGATTTTTTTAGGTTTTTATTTTTTAATATGAAACTATTATTTTTTAAACAATAATTTTCTTTAATAAAGAAACAAATTATAAAAAATATACATACGCTCTACAAGCATTGCCTCTAAAGAGCATGAAGGGGCATGGGTCATTTGGCTTTCTCCTGCGGGCGCCCTTGTTGTATAAGGCATATATTAATAATTGTCTATTATGATTAATAGTATCCGCAAGTAGATTGACTTGGTATGAATCATTAGAATCGTTACTAATTCACTATAAAATATACGTATTACTTGTTTGAATAATGAACGTATTAAACATATAGTTATTTTATTTGTAACAAATATAGACACATATCATACCAATTAAAATGTAATTTAAACAATAATGCTACGAATAATAAGAAACAAAATTTTAAACTTAGCACTGATGATGTGTGGAAGGTCAAGACCGGTTTATTTCTCAACTTAATTTTAAAATACGTATCTGACTGGTTCAAAGATTTTTCAGAAATTTAATTTATATAATTATATTAATTCTGCGCAAGTAGATAATATTATCTAATAGGTAGGTACAGTAATATACCAACCATATTATACATTTCGATATTTAAAAGTATATTATAATATACCTTAAATGAGAAAACGTAAAACGTATTTTGTAGAAATTCGCGAGATGTACACTAACAGCTACATAATATGCTAATTTATTGTATACAACTACATTTCAAGGTCGGTAATACACCTAAAGTACAATTTAAGAACCGCTTTAATAGTGAATGTAATGTAAGGAAGTTTAAAATACGTATAAGCAAGTACCTATATAATATATATATTGTATGTACCTGTTACCTATTACTTGACTACTTCCCTATTCACAAGCACAACACTTAACAGTCAACAACTCAATACTGTAGACAAAATCAATTATAGATTATTAAAATAATTCATAGGTAGTTGGATATATAGTATGTATAATATAAAATGTAATCCTTAGGAGGTAGGTACCATATACTTAACTAATTTTAATAATATAATATTAAATTGGATTCTGTATCAACTCATTTATCAAGGTTATTTACTATTTTAGTGGTACTAATAAACTTATATTATATTTTTGATTGTTACAACTTACATCCTATGGCGTTGTGTCAGTACAATTTAAAGTATTAACTGATGGAACTATTATTGTCTGATCTTTAAAAGTTTTAATTTTTACATTTTTTGTTGAAATGTAATTCATAGTATTGATTTATATTTTACTAATTTACTCAGTCAACAGTACTCAACACGACGCGTTTTCAGAATTTGTCACAACTCCAAAATTAAAATAGAATTGGCATTTACCTATTGTTTACATAATTTAATTTCAATATATAGGTACCTGAATAATGTGTATGAAAATTATCATTTTTAATTAAAATTACGGTTATGATTTAATCATCAGTTTAACGCGTATATTTATCATAAATGCGAAGCTAAAGCTAGATTTTTTGTTCCTCGAAATTTGAATTGAAAATTCAAAACTATTAAGTATTTACTTAGTAATTTTCCATTGTAGCATTCTTAAGCTACAGCCTACAGGAACATAATTTTTTCGTGTAAAGAATATTTAATTAACATATAATTGCTATTTGCATCTAAAATACAATTTTGTCTCATTGTTGTATACAATTATAACTTTTAATATGATCATTTATATCCTTTTTCTAGATACACAGTGGCCAAGAATGGCGGAGAATACTGGGTTGGAAAGGAAACTGAAAGTATTGCTGTGAGTCAATCCAGTCCAGGTTCCACTAAGAGAAACTAATTTCATCAAAAAACACAAAATAAAACCACCACCTAAATTATAAATAATCATGAAATGTATAATTTTTTAGTGTTAGTACCTGTTCATTGTATTTTTTTTTTTTTACAAGCAGTGAATAGTGATAAAAATTGTCATATGAATCATACATAATATTTATAATATTAGTTTTAAGGTGTATAAATAAATAATAAATTATAAGTTATATTGACTTCAATTTTAACATGACAATTTATAAGTATATATATATATTATATATTTCTTTATCCTAAAGGCTAAATTATATTTGTATTTTGAGTGGGTATTGGAAATTGATATTTGATTTATTGCACATTATCTGAGAACAAATTAATATTATACAAATAGAAAAAGTTTTAAAACATTTTTAGAAAATGCAAAATCCAATGTTTGGAAATTATTGACATAAAAAATGTGTAATTTTATCTGGTGGCATTTGAAGTTGAATCGGGTACGATTTTATTAAAAAAATATCCAGTATCGAAAATACCTGACGCCCTGACTACATAATATTATCTTATACCTAATATACGTAATTATGTTAATATCCGCATATACCTAATAATATTATTAGAAATGTTGGCATCCATATGTATAGTGTATACCTACCAACTTATAACTTTTTTTGATAGAAGGCGTGTTCCTGATACATTTTAGTAGGTTGTAGATTTGTAGATGTACCTAACTTGGGTTTTTTTATAAATTCGTACAATATGGTGGTGCGAAAGTAATTGATTATTGAGACAATGGTTTCCAGACTTAATAGATGTACCTATAGATATAGGTTTATGTATATAGGTGCATATGAAGACGAAAAACTGTTCATTATTATTATTATTATTGATATGTATATATATTATATATATATTATATGTTTAATAATTCATACTCCTACATAATGAACAGAGGTATATTTTAAATACATACTTACTAATAAATGTTTGTCAGGAGTCAAGACCAATATTAGTGAATAATTGTTTATGAAGGTAATATAATAATTATTACAATTATTTCACTCATTGTTATTGAAGATTCAAAACCTTATACAATGTACTTCATTGTAACATAATTTGTGTGAGTATATTTATATTTTCTTACATTTTACCGTACATGCGTTTAAATCTCATTTCACCTCGTATGTATCTTTATCATTAACATATATTCTCAAGCGTGGTAAAAATTATTCAAATAATTTCCAAAACAATGATAATTAATTACTTTTACTTACGTAATCACTGCAGTTTCGTGTAATTTTTTTTATTTTTCAAGGTAATTTTTGTTTTGTGAATTTTATATTACCAATGCGTACTTTTTTTTGTTGAAACAATCACTGTCGTCAGACGAGAGCAAACTTGTACTAAGGACACTATTCTTGGTAATTTATATACAACATAGGTATACCTACATAAATATTAAATACACATTACGTATAATATTTTATTGAAAAACAACATTATTTTTTAAGAACGAATATTAATACACAGTATTTCACGTGCATTAAAAATTTTATTACTTTTAGTTTTATCACTCATTTAATTGTAATTATTAACTGCCAGTCTATAATATATTTATACATATTAATAATATATTATATATTAAAATAATAAAATAATAAACATATAATATACGTAGTCTACTTAATATAGTTAACACAAACTTCAACCAATTCAATGGTTTTATAAATTTGGATACAAAATGATGAACATGGATACATTATAGTAATAAATAATTGCCTATATCTAGTATACTATGTTAATACGTCATATGAGTTATACCTAAGTATATATTTTAAATTTAGAAGATCGGAGTATTAAATACACATTTTGCGGAGTATTCGCATACCGCTCCACACCGCTCGCCAAAACTTAAAGTACCTACCTTACTTATAACTCATAAAGTCATAAACTACTCGACTGATCTCAGAATTTCAATTTATGAATACTAAAATACCGTGAAAAATATTTTGCTTTAGAATATGAAATTAAAAATTTATGTTTTCATTTAAAAAAGTACAAAACTTAAAAAAAATAATAAATATACGATAAAACATATTAAACAATAGAATTTTTTTTTAAATTTTGTTTTATACCGACTGGAAGTTACGTAGAAAAAATATTTTTAAAACGTTAATACGTTATCTATTAATGAGTGTTCAACGATAAAAGAATCGATCTGTACAAATCTATAACTTATTATAAATTATAATAATATATCAAACTATTAATTAAATTAATTACGTTTGTAAATATATTATATAAGCAAATAACCTTCGTCAGTTAAATATATATAAACTGAATGAATGATCAATGAATGAATAAGTTTTTTTAAATAAATTTTATAGGGCATCAAAATCGAATCGTATATTAGGTACGTTATTATTAATTATTATATATTATATATGTGTGTAGTGTGTATTTCTAAAAATATACCATGTTTTTATTCTATTTTACTATTTTAGTGTATTTTTGCCCGTTTTGGCGTTCATGTGAACATAGTAGATAATTGAATTCGGATTAATAAAATAAAATACTACCACATTAGGTACCCTAGTTAAATTATTAATAATAACCACTGAACTACATATTTTTTTCACCATAGCTTATTTCTCATATTGATATATCTTATGACATAAAAAAATTCCAAATATGTTCATATTTTTTGATAGTTAAATGTACTTATCGGCTATAATCCTTTAAAAATAATTTTATGTTAAAACTTCTTAAATGAAAATGAAAAATAGTTAAAAATCTGTATATAATAAAAACAACACGTAGGTAATTTTAAATATTTGATAATTATTTTTAGACATATTTTTATGTTATAAAATATTTTAATTTAATCTGTGTTAATTATTTAGTGATTTTAAAAATTCCATTGCATCCGCCATGTTCTGTATATACAACGAAGTCCTTTTATATCAATATCTATTGAGTTATTACAGCATTTTTGAATTGATTTAAGTCTAACGATCTTAATTTTTTTAACTTTATAACATTACACGTTAGTGGTTGTATTGCCAGTTCCGGATCTAGGGGGGGCAAATGGGTATCCTTAGAATGTAACATTAAAATGTATACCTCTGTATACATTCCCTTAATTTAATTTAAAGTTAAAATTTTCTAATTTTCAAAATCAAAAATTCCAGACACATAACAATGTTTATTAGATAATTTTTCTTTTTGCACAAGAAAATTATTGGGCAAATTTAAAATGATACACCAAAGTATTACTAATAGCTATCAAAAAATTACGTTTAATTAAGTTGTTATTCCTAAGTCTTAATAAAGTTTGTGTTTAGTATAAATTTTTTTCGTGTGGGAACTTACGTACAGGTGTAATATTTTCCATGTGGGAACTTACGTATGGGTGTATTTTTTTTCGAGGAAGAACTTACATATGTACCCGCTTACCTGCTATGTTTCTTGTGGGAACTTACTAAACCCCATCCTTGCCACAGGCGTTAATGGTATAAGGATGCTCATAAGTGTTGACAACCTGCAAACTAATACTATATAAGGGAGCTAAATTTTTATTATTTTTATTTTTATATCCTAGATCCGGTATTGTCATTACCTAAATCTTTTAAAATAATACTTGTTTTTTCAGTGTAATATCCATTACGATATTCAAAATTATAATTATACAGTTACGTGACCAAAATGTTATGTTTGAAATAATTAGCTTAAGTTAAGTAGTATAAGTAGTAGGTATGTAGGTGAACAAAAATAATGAAAATTGATGACTCTTATATAATACATACCTATATAATATACATACGTTATATCTTACCTACTATGATTTCTAAAAATGAATTTCATTTTTTTGGAATCAGTAATGAAAATTTAAAATTTAATACATTTTTTTACTATGAAATACTTGTAGACTTGTAGATAGTACATTTATATGATTTTAACGACTTTGTAAAACTTTAAACTTATAATTCACATAAAAATTACTGAACCTATGTATTTTTTTTAATAATATGTACATATAATACTACAAGAAAAACTTATATGGAATCTTAAATTAAGTTTTTAAAAATTTTGACTAAGTGATGAATATTTTATTTTTATGTCGTCTATAGAAAAATAAGTTAAAAAATCGAAAATTTCTCATATCTATAAATTTCTTTAAAAAGAGACAAAATACTCGAAAATTATAGCATATTGTATAAAAAATAATAATTTAAAAATATTTGTTGAACATTTTACGGTTATTCATTTTTGAATAACAATAAAAAAGAAAAATCTTTTGTTGTTTTATTTACAGGTGAATTCCATTGCATGTCGTAAAATATATAACTTAAAACGGTAATAAAAAAATTGTCCCATAATTTTTTTATTTTTTATAACTAAATAAACTAATGAGGAATATTATATTTTTTTTAAATTTTGAATACAAAAAGGAACATTTTTATGAATTTCTAACTACAAAACAATTTGTAAATTTTTCAGATTTTGACAACTTTTGTCAAAATTCTAACTTTAAACAATTAAAAAAATATTGTGACTGTACAAATTTTTGATAATATTCTTCAATTGATTAATTATCGACTTATGAGGAGCTTCATATTAATTTTTCAAGAATTTTTATCTAATTTTGTTGTAATTTATATAGAAGAAAAAATTTTTAAACGTCTCTACATAGCTCGAAAATAGATAGTCAAAATATTTTGCATTCAATATACAAACATAAACTATTAAGTATAATACTAGTATAAGTACTTGTCAGTTTACTGTATACCTACACTTATAAAAACGACATCATATTATTACTACCTATTATCTACTGTTTTAATTACCTATATAATCAATATGCATAAATATAAAAAATATAAAAAATACTTGTAAAATATATATACAAATATTATAGCTTGATTATATATATATATTATTCATCAACGTATAAATTCTATTTTTAACTGTACATTGTTAATTTTGATGTTCATCGACATTTATTTGACTCAATTTTAAGCCATTTGTTTGGTTTTAAAATTTTTATAGTTATACTTATATTAGATACCTTGATATTAAATAAAAAATATTTAACTAACTTATGAATAAGTGTTTATTATTTAACGATTACCTCTATACCTCTATAACAATTCTAACTAAATGTAAAAAAAAGTACCTACTCTCTTTAAGATTATATATTATATTAAACAGTTGTACATATTTATAACTCACAATATACTTAACCAAAATAGTATTTAACCTATGTTTGTCGTTTGGGAATTATTTTTTAATATATAATAATATAAATATAAACTTCCTTGATAGTTGATATAGGTATCATACGAGTATGATATAAATTATAATAAAATAAAAATGTCATATGAACTTGCTGAAATAACATCGTGTTTATCATCCTTAATCTTATATTGATTCATGGTCCAAATTTACTGAATTCTTTTTCCATTTTGATCGAATCCATTTCAGAATAAACTTGAATGGTGATTCATTTTGTCGTAGAAAAACATGTTCGATAAAAGTCCAAAAATATCTAAAATTATATGACTTTTGAAATTTTGTATTTTTTTAAATAAAATATGTAAATCTGTAGAATTTTTTTCTTGAATATAGATCGCGTTATTTTCAGTAAATAGATACGATATCTTTAGTGAAAAACATTTTTCTACCTTTAACAGTGTTTAATATTCTAATTATCAATTTTCCGTATACATTTCAAAACTATTTTCCCCATTCTGTTTTTATCATCTTCGTGTATCAATTTAATTCGATAGTAATCATTCATTGTTGATTTGTTCAAAGGCACGCCCAAGGCCAAGAAAGTGGTTAAATTATTGACATACCCAAAATATTTTAAAAAATTAAAAAAATAATTACATAGGTAAGTAACATGTACTCGTTTTATAATTATTATTAAATTTATTATGATTTATGGAAATATGGAATATGATAAATTAATATCATGTTTTTATGAAATATGATATACCTACCCTAAGTTAGGTAGGTATCTAACAAACATGTAATCGTTTGGTACATCCGTTCAAAACAAATCCGAATACTTAACTGCAATAGTGCAATGTAAGTAAATATGTTGTATGACCAGTAGGTACGAGAAAAACACTAACAAATATAAACACACTTAAATATACCTAGGTACAGATAATATTCGACGAAATAACACCAATTATTTTAATATGTTCTTGTCTGTAAATATATGATATTAGATATTAAATATTTAAACGTTACAAAATTGGATTTCCTAAACTTAAGTTAAGTACTTACCTATTCCCTAGGTATGGGATTTATAGATGTGTTATTAACCAGAAAACTCACACGCAAACACAATTTTCAATCAAAACGCAATTAAAAAAATATTGTAATTACCTACCTACCTATCTATGTATTTTCGATATATTTTAATTGCTTTATGAACATCCTATGATTAACATTGTAATACTGTTTAAGGGTTTAAAGTTGTTCAAACAGGTTAAAGAAATTATCCGTTGAGTGAATATTTCAAGTACCCATCTATATATACGGTTAATCATTTTTGAGTTTTAATAATAAGAATAGGTAATGAAATATTTTTTTTTCAAACTATTATTACATAGGTACCAATGTGGCTAGGTAAATATTCTTATTTTTCAGAAATTGGTCTTAATTATTAGGTATATATCAATTTTTTTTTAAAAGACAACTACTTTCAATTATCTACCAGAAACCACTCTCAAATACCTATTGACCGAACCGGTATTGAAGATTTTTTAATGCTCTAAAAACAGATGACATAGGTAAGTTCAAAAACAAAAATACTTACACCGGCAACAAGCTACAGTGCTACACTATACTATATATACCTATCAGTGGCGTATCCGGGGGGCATAGGGGCCATCCCCCCCATTGGCCGTATCATATAATATATAAAACATAATATGTTAATTAATTTATTTTGGCTAATGGCTATGTACTGGTTTGGAATTTAAATTTAAAAAAAATTATTGTTTCGTTAAAAAGGTTATAAATATTCTACAGGTACTATATTGTTCTAAGCAGACACCTATAACATTATAACCTTTATAAGCCACAACCGCGGAAGAAGTTGCGAACGCGAAGTCGCGGACGTTGGAATGTTGGATTAGTATACCGCTAAATCAAACGTTTAAAAGTTAAAACTCAGTGTCAGTCTGGCTTATGTTTGGGCCCACGGTACAGTAATTTACAAGGGCCCTCTTACAAAAAAAAAAAAAAGTTTCACATCTTACATTTATAATATTTATAAACATATAACATAAAGGTAATAATATATTTTCTGTATAGGTACATTTAATACAAAATTAAAAATTTTTATCATTAAATAATTAAATAAAATACACAAATTTCAAATAATACTCTTTAATAATATTATAATATACCTAGTAAATAAATAATATATTAAATACTAGTATTTATAATCAATGGTTCAATGTTTACAAATTAATTCTGGAATCCGAGTCCACTGAGTCCGGAATCGCAAGTTAATTTAATATTCTTTTCCATTTAGATATGGGTCTCTAATACATAAAATGTCCAGGGGCCCCCAGCGATCGCTGAATGGGCCAAACCGACACTGTTAAATAAAACTTACTAATTAGTTATTTGTTCTTTTGTAAAATATTATACATTTCATATAGTGATAGTTCGTGTAAATAAATAATAACTTCGATATCCTGTTAAATCCTGTTAAATCGTTATGAGTTATGTCTAAAATCTAAATTAGGAATTGCTGATTCAAAACAGAAATTGTTTTCAATTTTTAATTGTTCAAACACTAAAAAGCAGAAATTAAATAATATGAGTTCAAATGATTTAGTTCCAATTCGGTAAGAAAATAAATTTGTTCACCTTAATACTGATCAGTATGTATCGATACATTTGTTATTGTTATTTTTTAGATTCTGAACCGGAGTGATAAATGTATTGATTTTACAATAATGTGTGTTTTTTTGTTTTGTTTCAAAAAAACAAAAAAAAAATGACGGAAAAACGGGAATTTTTAAATCGATTTTTTTATATAGTTGTAATTCAAAAACTAATCACTGTAAATATTTGAAATTTTCATCAAATATATATGTCAGTGTTATCTATATACAGTTAAATTTTCATACAATTTTAACTTTTATGAGTTATTAACAGAATACCTACTGAAATTTTCGATTTTTATAACAATTTTTTTTTTTTTTTTTTGTATTAAAACTTAATACAAAGTTCCGTATGAGTTGTTCTTAATGTAGCTAAAAAAAATTTTAAATCGTTAGTCACAATTTTTTTTTATAAGCGTTTACAGTTCAAATTTTTACAAAATCTGTCGTAAACGCGAAAATTTGCAAGTAATTTTGAAGTTGAAAAATCGTAAAATTTTTTGTGTTAATACCTAAGGATTAAAAATACAACATTAGGTTTTCCATAAGTTTTCATTCAAGTATCTATAAGAGAAAACTCGAAGCATCATTATAGGAAAAATTTTAAGCGCGTTTGAATTTTAAATTTTTACGAAAATAACGATAATGATTTATCCCAAGCAATTTTAAATATTTGTTATTATTCAAAAAGTATATAGTCATAGATGCTTGAAAATTTCACCAGTTATTTAGATTAGCATTTTTTTTACATAATCTAATTTTCAAAATATTTTAACATTTTTTGAGCTATTTATAAACAACTGAAATTTTCAATTTTTCTGAAAAATTTTTTTTGAAGTGTCGATAAAATTTTTTTGGCCCAATCAAAATACTTGAAAATTTATTACAAAATTCCTCATGAGTTTTTCTTATATTGGTTAACAAATTATAAGAATACATAGGCACAATTTTTTTTTTATTAGCATTTGAAGTTCATATATTGACAAAAATTCGTCAAAACCATGAATATTTGCAAATTATTTTGTAGGTATAATTCATAAAAATTTTTGTATAAAAATAGCCAAGAGTTGAAAATTCAATACGAGATTTTCCATAAGTTTAGCTTATAATAATTATAAAAGAACTTAAATTTTGATGTATTCAGGCACCAACCACTGGAAATTATATCCTAGGCTGACAAATCATCTTTGTTCAGAATCGTTTTTCGTATACAATGATAACTATCATTATTCATTGGATTCAAATTTAACACTCCTAGAATATATAATAATGATCCACACAGCACCTAATGTACAGCAAAGTGGTACCTATATACCCACTTGCCCGCCTTTTTTTTATATAAGTATTGGTAATTGGTTGTTGTTTAAACAATAGGATACAAGCACATCAAATGACAATGCAAAAATGACAAACACTAATGCACATACTTGAAAAATTAAAAATACTGTTATTTAAATGTGATATATTTAATTCCCCCCCCCTAGTAGAAATCCTCGCTACGCCACTGATACCTATAATCTATACCTATTAAAAACCAATGTTCAATACATTCATTCCTCCTTCTGATATCTAAAATCAGATTTGTGCCTAGTGAGTAGTATCTTAAACCGACTAATGAATGCAAAATACTAATAACCACAAACCGAATTATTAAATAAGAAATGTGGTCATTAGTTAGGTAATATTCAGTATAGCGTTGACATCTAAATAGTTATGTTTCTTATCATAACTGGAACATCTGGAGCCTCCAATGTAGCTACAAGGCAGGTATATGAATATATTTTTATGGAGGCATGTTTGGAACCAGACTAGAACGTTCGTAAACCAGTTTCCTTTTTTTTTTGTTTACAATCATATCATTTTCGGTTATCAAACATTCACATTTTTGAAACAGATTCCCACCAAGTTGAACAAATCGAATTCTCTTGATTTCTGTTTAGTGATCATGTTTAACCGATAAATGTAAGTATAAAACATTTCATATAATAATGATTAACAATTACGTTATTAGGTACGTAAAACAATGATAATATTTTTATGTTCAGGAAAATCATGTCTCTTTTATCATGCTTTGGTCGAAAAAGTACTAACCACCAATATGAAGACTATATTGATTTTATTGACATGAACAACACGGATCTAGCTGATGTACCATTACATATATTTCTGTATGAAAGGACCTTAGAAAAGTTATTACTATCTTCCAATCACGTAAGGAAAATACAACATTTTTACTAGCTTTAATTATAAATATAAATCTACCAACCCAATTTCTGTTACCAAACGAGTTAATTTTTTTTTTTTAAATAATTATTTTTCATTTATTTCATTGCTTTAAACTTAAAGACAGCTATAATATAGTGAGTACAATATGAGACGTAATTTGAATTAATTATTATATTATAAGTATTAGCTATTAAGGCCTAAAAACAAATAAATATATATATATATTCTGAATGTATAATTTACCTTTTCTGAAATATTACAAAGCATGATACAACTTAAAAATAATGTATATCCATATTAATTGTTATGTTTTGGTATTTAAAATAACACTACTAGCTTTGTGTTGGTAAAAAACATGTATTTACTTTTAATTTTTCTTAAGCATAATTTAATTATTATTATTTATAATTCTTTTATCCGTCTTTTATGATCTTATAATTTTAAAATAACATGACCATTAAAAGTTATTTTGATACATTTCTTAAGACTCGTAGGGTGTTTATAGTTTGTTTTTCAACTCCTATAGGTTATTATAAAACAAACAGCTTATGAACTTAAATTTAGCTCATCAAAATCAAATGTTTTTTTTTTATTGTTATTATTTAAATTTATTTAAATCTTTGTTAAATTACCTATTAATACAACTGCAACAATTACTTGTATGACTTGCAATCATGATTCACTTTCTTAATTCAGGACATAGCTTTGGTATAAACACAAAAAGACAAATACCAATCTTGAAAAAATTGAATTTACATCAACTTTTAAGCATTTATTGAACCTGTTATTAGTTTTTTTTATACTAACCACAAAAAAAAATGTGAATATTAAATAGATGTCCAAAATCGGAAAGCAGTAAAAATCATGAAATTATTCATTGTAATTGCAGTTTTTACATTATTTATTTCAACTTGAAACTAATGATAAACAATAGAGAGATAGATTTATTTTATTGTAATATGAAAATAATTAACTTATTTCTGTATCAGCTATTTAAATTTTTAAATTATTAAAAATGAATTTTATTTTATAGTTAATTATTCTAATTTTTTTTTAGATTAAAGATTTACCTTCGCCTTTATTTCATTGTGTTCAGTTAAAAGTATTACATATAAGTGACAATAGATTAGAACATCTCCCAAAAGCAATTGGATCTTTGGTTAATCTTGTCGAGTTAGATGTGAGCAGAAATTGTAAGAAACATGTGTATTAAATTATTTTAAGCCTTTTTTAAAAATATTTTTGTTATTTAATAATTTTAGATTTATCAACAATTGATGAAAACATAAAGAACTGTAAAAAACTTTCTATTTTAAACTTAAGTGCCAATCCTATTGCAATATTCCCAATACCTTTGACGCAAGTATTATCTTTAGAAGAACTCTGTTTAAATGACACACAACTAGAATTTATACCTGCAAATATTGGTAGACTTATTAATCTAAGAGTATTAGAATTAAGAGATAATAAAATATCTCAAATACCTAAGGCAGTTTCACGTTTGATGCAATTATATAGACTTGACATCGGACAAAATGACTTCATTGATTTTGTAAGTATAATGAAGAATACAATGAAACCTTTAAATACCTAACAGTCTGTCGCCAAAATTTTATCTTCTATTTAGGGAGAAAATGGAGGATGAATGAAAAATTATACAATATCAATAAATATTTTTAAAAATAATTCATGTATGTATATTTGTAATTATATCCATAATTTAGGTTTTGCTAATTCTAAACTTGTTTACGAATGCACCAACACACGTGTTTTATTTGACACTTGAAATTCTAGAATTTCAATTCTTTTCATTATTCATAGTTTTCTTTTACTGACCATTGCATACAACAATATACATTTATTAAATGTCAATAAACCTCACATTCACTTTTGAATTACGAACACAATTAATTATGAATAGAACAACTTTACATAACATAATCAAAATTAAACAATGAAGATAAAAATTATCTAAATAAAGCCATAAAAATGTCTGTTATTAGAGTGTCCTGTTTTTAGTAGTTTTCCTATAGATAAGTAGTAAAAATGTTCACTATTTAGAGGTATATGTTAAAAGAGGTTTCATTGTATTTTCAAAATTTAAATTCAATTGCAAAAAAATTATTTTTTTTTTTTAGCCTACTGCAATAAGTGATCTTTATGGATTACATGAGTTGTGGATTGACTCCAATGATATTGTGGACATTCCTTCAGTAAGTATACCAAATTATTTGATAATGCTGTTGTATATGGTCTACTGCTCAAAAGTAGTATTGCACACGTTCTACTGCAGAGTGTGTATATGCTATGTAATACATATTTACGAGTATATATTAACTGTTTGTAAATTTGTAACTATTGAAATTTATCAACTTTTGATAATTTGATTTTTATATTTATTAGTTATCATGATAAATTCTAGTGGTACAA
>VUJU01003303.1:0-27128 GCA_009835225.1 Aphis craccivora | reverse complement strand
TAATAATTAATATTATCTTAGAAGATAGAACACATCAACAACGTTCAATTCCGGTTTTATCTTAGTCCATGGTTCTGTCTCTACGATATTATTTATTTATTTATTATTTATTATCTTATTAAGTGCTTACTACAAACGTTATGTATTTACATTATATTATGATCTAATTTAATATAAATAGGTATGAAAATTTAGTTGACTTGTTTAATGTTTATAAATCATGAAATAATTAATAGTCATAAATTATAAATACATAAATGTGTAAAAATGTAGTTAGATAATATACTGTTCTATAATATATACGCCCAAGTTTTTATCGTGTAATCTTTATGTTCCACTGTAGGTATCTAATTAATTGTTGTATAATAATAAACAAAAAGCAATTACAATCTTAGACTTAGATTATGAAAAGTTAAAAAATTATATTTAACGATTAGTTAAGAAAAAACTTTACCTTTTGAACAAAGTTAACCTTTTTGACATGTTGTCGAGAAAAAATAAAGATACAAGAACTATTCAAGAAGGAGTGGTTGGAAAATATGTAAAAAAAGACAAACCACCAGAAATACCAAGTATGTTTGTAAAATAATATATAATATTTATTGTTTAAGAATACTTAAGATGTACATTGTGCATGCACACATTGTGTGGGTGATGATAATATAGTATCTGGATTCATATTAATGCTATTGCAACCGCTACCTCTACAGTGTGTGGGGACCTTTAATTCATTAGTATTTTATTATTAAAATTCATTATTTTTTGTTAATAATTTTAGAAATATTGAGATAATTTTTAATGTGCCTGGAATATTCCTTCATTATAAATTAAGTTTCATAAGACATTAATTTAGGATAATTTTACTTTGTAAAGTTTAATTTCTTGTTGGTCACATTCATTTTCATTGATTCATTGATTGGATGGTATGCATTTCTGTCAATCATTTTTATGTTTTAAATTATTAAATCATTTTTATTATTATATTTGTGTTAGTTATGATCACTTTTATAATTCATATGTTTAAATATTTATCTCGTCATGTACATGTTATATATTACAAATTAAATTATTAAGCAATATTTATATTCAGTATGTACAGAGAATATTTTTTACTATGTAAGTAAAAACCATGCCAGATGAATACTGTCTTCTGAAAGTCAACAACAATTTCTAATGTTGTTTTTGACTATAAAGTACATGGACGTTTGTCGGTTAAGATAATAAACCGTTAAGCAGTTAAAACTTAAATAATAGTGTAATTATAAAATATTTCACCACTTTTATCAATTTATTTTGATTTATATTCAATATTTAAAATTGTGTAAGTATCTACATGAAATATAATAGCAATGCCATTTACTATGAACTACCTCCTAAGTATTTATTTATAAATAATAATATTAAAATAATGTAATACATAACAGCAGTTCCCAAACTTTTTTTAATTCATGCATCCCCAAAAATAAAAAAAAATATTGCTTCTCCCTTGAATAAATGAAACAACATTTGTTTATTAGTTTATTGTTGTGTAGTACTATTATACTACTACATTAGTACTTAAAATGTATAGATAAAATATCAATATTTACATCACACTTCCCCTGTTAAGTGCTTCAGAGTTTGAGAACTGCTGAAGTATATGATTCTAAGAGTATATTTATTTTAATGTTTAACTTTAATCTAGAATATCTATTAATAAATTAAATGTTTTATTTTTAGTTATAAATGTATGGACTACAGAACCTTTCAGAAAAAATAACCACAGTCGGACTAATGTTTCAGAATCCCCAAATGCAAATGTAAAGAAATATTGATTTTTAAATTGAACTCTTTTTAATTAAAATTTTTTGTTTAGAATACAAGCCAACCTAGTGGTTCAGTTCAAAAATTTGGTAATGTGAAAAATACACCATCTCCATCAATACTAATTGGCCATGAAGGGAAATATACTCCTAGTAGTTCTGTTCCTGATTTAGCTCAAAAGTATGTATAATTATTTAATGAATTATTGCAAAATATTTATATATTTATTTTTTAAAGATTTGCCAATGCTAATTTATGGAGTAGTTCGCCAGGTATAGCTGCTGATCAATCAATAAATGTTAGAAATTGTAGTAATAGATATATTTCCAATGACTGCCACGTTAATCATCAAGCAAGTTTATAATTTTATTATTTATATTTCAATAAGTTTTTTATAGTGAATTTATGTATAAATATCTATATTTACTTTGCAGAAGAAAGCAAAGTTTTTTATGCAATAATTATAGATTTATTTTTATTATGGAATAATGAAAAATTATGACACTGGTTTCTATCGTATGTTTAACACATTAACTGCCATATGACTGCCAGTGGTCATCTATAATTCTCAAATTTATACACTTGTGTCTGCAGGCACCCATAGTTGATCATTTCTTCCACGCTACCCATGATCAATAACAACTGTAAATTAATTTAGTTTTATATTATCCTTTTCATGGTACTATAATAATATACTAAAAAAGCACCATGGATTTGATATAATAAAATATGTATAAAATAATAATTGTTTTTGTATTTTTAAATACAAATTTAGAGTGAATGACACTGAAAAATGTCTGGCATATAACACAATTTCTGGTGGTTATATGGCAGTTAACATGTTCAATAATTAAAAACATTTTATTTTTATCTAGATAGGAACACATACTAGTGCCACTTGTTTGCCTTATCATTCACATACTGATTTAGCCGAGTCATCTGTTATTTTACATGGTTTTGGTGACAATACAATTTACTCACCAGCATTATCACAGTGTTTTCCAACTGTAAGTTAAAATTTATTTTAGATTTTGAAAATATAAAATAACGATATGTTTATGTTTGTGTACAATTCAACTTAAGAAAACTAAATGCACTATACAATTAAAAAGTTAGTTATACTAACTATAAGTTTAATGTTATTCAGGGTGACTGTTAAATTATTCTTTTATTATGGAAAAATATAGAAAAAATCTATTTAAATTTAAAGTATATTTTGTATAGAAGAGTAAACATGTCTTGATATATATTTAATTAATTTAAAAATACCTCTATCATTCAATCGTAAGAATTTGAAATAATTTAGTAAAGTGTTCATACACTATCTGACTTTGATATTACCTTTTAATTGTATAAACAAGAATAAGCCTAAATGTAATTAATGATTTTTTTTCTTAAATTATTTAAAAAAATTATCAACACTATTTAACAAAAATTGATTGAATTGAATTTTATTATTTCAATACAAAACATAACTTTTAATACTATACAACAAAAAAACAATACTGAAACTTTTGGTTTTATAATATTATATAATTTATTATAGTAAAAATCTTTGCATGCCCACAAAATCTTTTCGAGTGCTACCCCGGGCACGCGTGCCATGGGTTTACCGTCCTTGATCTATAACATATTTATTAACCTTGGCAATTTAAATCTCACTAACTACTTACCATTTTAAATAATGGTTAGGTAAAAATGTTTCTTTCTGTTAGCATTGAATCTAACAATTGATAAATAAATAAATTACAAATAGTAATTGAATCACTTATATTTTAACTTTTAGATTCAATTACAGCACAAGAATGAAATTATTAATACTCATCATTCCACCCCAGCCTTACATAATATTGGGCAGTCTGTTCCAATACCTTTACCTTCAGGTAAATATTTATACTTAAGTTATAAATAAAATGTGTTATAATTATGCATTTGTATTGTACTCAAATATTGTATAAAAAATGCCACAGTAGTATTCCTCATAAGTTTGATATAAAAACGTAATGAATTACATTCATGATACAGTATTCAAATTTGTTTTGGTTAGGTGGAGGGGAAGAACTTCCCTTACCTCCTGGTTGGTCTGTAGACTTAACGTTAAGAGGTCGTAAATATTATATCGACCATAATACCAAAACTACACATTGGTCACATCCTTTAGAAAAAGAAGGTCTTCCTACTGGTTGGGAACGTATTGAAAGTGATGAGTATGGAGTATATTTTGTTAAGTGAGTAAACATTAAAGTTGTAATACTTATATTTACTCAGTTCAGTTATGGTATTTTAGATACAAACTATAAATTATGTTTATGTATATCATAATTATTAAACATATTTTATAAAACCAAAGTTTAGTTTATATTTAATTATTTATACTTTAAAAATGATAAAAATAAGATATTATGCTCTAAGCTCAAATATTATTTTTATGAGATAATTTACTACAATTAACGAGATTAATGGTTATTTTTCTTGTATTATCATATAGATAGAGTGTTATATTTAAGTACTTTAGTTAAAATAATCCTTTGATTTGGTTTATATATTTAAGAAATATAAATATTTATGTAACATATTTTGCGTTGTTTTATGTTATATTATTTTAATAATTTTTATTTATTTTTGTATATTATGTAGTATATTGAGTATAGGGTAAATCACATGAAGGTCTGATAAACATAATTATTTTAGTTTTTAATTAAAACTATGTGGGCCTGTGATTATTTTTTAAATAAAGTATATAAATATTTTAAATACACATAATAAATATCAATTGATTTTAATTTTACAATATGAATGTTATATTATAAATAATTTTTTATATTAATTCATTAAAAAATTAAAATTTAAAAAATGTTGTGCATTTTAAGTATTATTAAGATACAAAAGGCAAAATCTGTTTCTTATTTAAGAAAAAAAATTTATAATTAATATAGTTTATTTTTGTTATATTATTATACCTTTTGATATTTTTTTTCAGTCATATTTCTCGACAAGCACAATATGAGCATCCGTGTGCTCCACACTATATTTATCAACCAGAAGTGAGAATTCCATTGCCACTTTTACCTCCTCCACCACCCAGACCTACACATTTCCATTCTCATAATATGCTTGTACCTGCTAATCCTTACCTAAATCAAGGTAAAAATAATTTGTATTATGTTATATTATATATTTTGAGTAACTATTTGTTTTTCTTTAAGAAATCCCGGTATGGCTCAATGTTTATTCTCATGCAGCACAAACATTAGATCATAAACTCAGATGGGAAATGTTTCGGCTACCTGAACTTGACTGTTTCAATGCTATGTTAACTCGTTTATACAAACAAGAATTAGAAGAGATTGTTATGCGTTATGAAGTTTACAGGTTTGTTACTATTAGTATTATTAATCCTAGAGTTAATTTTCATAATTTAAGTGAAATTAGATATTGATATATTATGTTTATCACTATCTAATGTAACTTTACTATTTCAAAGTTAATTGAATCCAATCATCATTATATTATTTTTATAATAGCATAGTATTAACTTAAAATTATTTTTGACAAAATTTTTTTAAAGAAATTTTTGTTGCATAACAATTGTACTCATTCAGCATTCTGTCAATTTGTTAGTAAAGTTTAAAACTAATGACCAGTAGGGTACACAGAATTCGTTTATGGGAGGAGGGTTACCATTTTTGTATATATATATATAATGTTATTAATGTTAAAAATGTAAAATATTTCGTTTCGTTTCTGAGGGTAGGTTAAACCCCTCCCCCCTGTCAGTACACCACTGCTTATGATCACTATTAAAGTACGTTTTCCTTGCAGCGTGTGGTCGCGGTGTTTGGACGCTATTTGAGTAATTAAAAAATTTTATAGAAAAACTGTTATACTTCAATATTGTTTTTATTTTGTTCAATATCACTTGTTTAAAAACAACCTAACCTAATATAACTGAGTTTTTTTAAGTTATAACTGGAAATACTTATAGTTATTTTATTATTTTGTTCATTTTTCTAAAATACATTCTTACTAAGTCTTACTTATACTATTTATGGGAATTAAATAAAAACAAATGATTACTAATATTTTAAATTTTGTTGACCCAAGTAATTTTTACTTATCCATTACAGCTTTATTTAATGGTTAATTAATAGTGGTTGCTTTTTTTTTTGTTCAATGATTATTTTATAAATGTTTAAATTATTTTTTTACTAAAAATGCTTTATTTTACTATAATACAATAGATAATTCTTGGATAAACTTTGTTTTTAGATCTGCATTATTGTTTGAAATGGATAGAAGACATATGCAATCACAATACATTGATACAAATGAATATAATCGTTATGGACCAGGACTACGTATTATTGATATAACTAATGATAATCTACGTGAAGTTGCACTATCACAACATACAGAAACTAAAGTTTAATTATTAAGTATTTAAATTTAGTTTTAAATAATATTGATCCAAGTTATTTTGCATTGTTTTAGTATACCATTTTTATGGTTAATTACCTAATGATACCATGAATTATATTAAACTATCATTAAGGTTTTACTACAATACTGTGATAGTTTAATTAATATATAAAAATGTAATTATTACTATTATGGCTAAAATATGATATGGATGAAATAAAGCCACTATTGTTTTAATTTTTATTAGGTATAGGTTTTAAAGTACTTACTAATTTTGTTGAAACAGGTGAAATATTTTATATTGTACTTACCTTATTATACACCTAAACAAATTAATGTTGTGACAGCATAAACTGTTTTACATTGAGGCACATATTATATTTTACACCTAAAGCTCAATATTCAAATAATTTTTTTTTTTAATCTACTAAAATTTATATTATATAATTGTAACTGGATTAGAACATATTATCTTATTTTGTGATTGAAACTGGTACAGTGCCTTATAATTTTTAAATATATTTATTAATAGTTGGAATAAAATAAAAATTTATCGATATTAAAATCATCCACTTAAGTAAAATATTTAGTATTATTTAATTTTTTTTTTTTTTTAAATATCTTTAAAGGAAAATATGAGCTTTTCAAAAATTGGTGTGTCACCTTATTTTACAGTATAAAATAAGAAAAACAATTTAATTACTTGGTACAGCAAGAGAACATGCCAATTCTGTGCATCTACACACATCGCGTTATAGTGCAGAGGTCGCCAACTTTTTCAAATAAGTGAGCCACATTTGAAATTTGTTCGAAGAGCAAATAAGGTTTAAGCTCCATAAAATAATTATTTATTGTTTCTTTATAATAATATTTATAAATTTATAATAATTGTAATACTTTACTACATAATTGATTGATAATGATAAAATTCATTTTTATGACAACCTTAGAAAGATAGTTGGCAACCTCTGCTATAGTGGAACTTGTTTCAGGTGACAAGATGTTATGTGCAGATACACAGAAAACCCTGTTTTTTATGTGCCACAATGTATTCATTTGCTGGATAAATTATAGGTTATGCTGTGTCACAACATGTATTTAAAAATAGACAATATAAAATTAGATAAATTAACACTATTAACAAATAAATAGAAACTATTTAAGTTAAAATTTAAATGGATTAAATTTCAAAATTATTTATATTATATTGTTAATTAACAGGGTAAAATTTATTAAATTTATTGTTTATATGCATTTTCATAACTTTAAATTTGTTTCTATTTCATATCTAGGCAGTTTAAAAATGTTAAAAATGTAAGTAAAACTTATTTAGATGTATTTACTTTGTGTATTATTTTACTTTCACAGTTTTTATACAAGTAAACTGTAATAATACAAAGACAAACATAAAAAAAAAATGTTTGAATTTGATTTTAGTAAACCAATGTTTAATTTTTCAATTATAGATTGAGTATACTTATTAAATGTATTTAGCATAATTTTTAACAGTGATATAATACAATTTTATTTTTTGAATTTTAAGATCAGTTATGAAAGTTTTTAGGCCTAAGATTCATTACTGCTTATAATTGATTTCAGGCTTAAAGATGTACATAAATTATCTAACACCATTTTTGTTCATTAAAAAATAATAAAATATATTTACACATAGCTTAAAAACTGCATATATCTTAATCGCACTTATGTATCATACATAATAATTAATAATTAATTCACTTAATAATCATTATATATTTAAAATAATATCCAGTAATAGCCTATGACTAGGAGGTAGGCCCTATATTCTAATTAAAACTGTTTTTAAAGATTAAGTTTTTTTTTGTTATTTACATGGCTCAAAAAATAAGAAATATATAACCATAATTGTTTCTTGAAATATTGATATTGGCATTTGAAGACAAAATAATTAAGAAATCAAATTACACATTTTAAACAATTTAATGTGTTATGTGGTTATCATAACTTCATTATTAACAGAATTCATAGATATTGCTGATCCTTTCTCAGTTAATTCTTTTTTAAATGAAGATAGATTTTGAGTGAACCTATTAAAAAATATATAAGGTTAAATTTGAGATGTTTAATACTTTGTATACTTAATTAATATACCTTTCTCGATTTCTGCTCGCTAAATTTCTTTCAACTCCTTCCATCAACATTTCAAACCATTGAGCCATTGCTGTTTGTTTATCAATTGGTTGACTTTGTAGAATAATATCCCTTAGTTGATTAAAATACTAAACAAAATTATGTGATATTGCACAGATTAGCTTTTATTTAGTTCAGATAAAAGTATAAACAATCAATAATACCTCTTCATTAAGTAGAATGAGCCCAAGAAGTGGTCTAGACATTGACCATTGATTTCTACATTCTTCAAATATGATTATATTGAGTACAGTCTGTAAAATTTGTCTAAATACACCTAAATGTGTTTCTAGAGTGCGTAAAAAAATTTCATTTACTTGTTGCATGCGACGCCTCACTTTTTTACCTAAGTTAATAAAATTTATAGTTTTAGTAATTTTTTTTTTTTAAGGTTTTTATATTTCTATTTTTACTATTTTAGTTGATAATTTACCTTTTAACAATAATTGTTTAAATACATAAGTCACAATATGATCGAGAGTAGTGCAACATCCCGTGCAAATAGACATATCTGAAAAATATTAATATGAATTACAGGTAGGCAATGATTAATGAATAAGGTTAACGATAGATAATGCACATTGATTATATATTTTATAATTAATGAATAGGTTAAAGTTATAAACTCCAAAAATTTATTATTTCTTTGTTTTTGGTGCTGATATATCCATAACGATTTTAAAATTGCCTTAGTATAAGTTATATTATATAACTCTTCATTTTATAAAAACGAACAACCATTTTATTGTAAGTGAAATTGATTAATGCATGCTATACCTATGCTTCTTTTCTTGCCTTTAAGCTTAGCAACATGATATTTAGTACTATAAACTTTTTAAGCCTAAGCATTTTAAATTCAGTTAAAGCCACTTGCTAAGGCCAAGGTAAACACAAATGTCCAAATTTTACCTTAAATATTTCTTTCTGTTATTACAATTTAGAATTTGTGTCACAAGAAAATGCCTTTAGTATGATTAGTTTATCTAAATAACATATAACGCATTCAATAATAGTTTTTAATTTAGTCCACCGTGGCTGTTCCACTTGAGAATGAACATTTTACTATAGAAAAGATGTTTCTTTAAGCCTAAACAATCATGCTGATACCAAGTTTCCTAGCATTTCAAATTTAAACACCCAATTAATCTATTCGTTTTAAACTTGTTACAAATGAACCTTCTAATCTATTAAAAACATAATGTCGTTATTGCCATACTGGTTTTATATAAGATTTGTATAGTTAGAATAACACTTAAAATCAAGAAATTATGTAACTGAAAACAATTTTGTGACCTTGGCAATTTCCTTATCCACAAAACCACTTAGGAAAATTTTTCATAATGGGTAATGGATTCAACTTGTAACTCATTATTGACTGAAATTCCTCGCTGATATCATAATACCTACCCAATAATGATGTTTTACTAAACAAATTTAATGAATTAATTGATTTAAATACCATTTTCAATCCGTCATGTAAAGGTATGTTTATCCCAACTCAAATTTCTCTTTCTGTTCGATTATCTTACATCTTACTTTGTAAACTAGTCAGACACAATATCCTCAAAAACATTGTTTGATAGTAAAAATCTAACTTAACTTTACCTCATAACCTTTATGCTTTTAGAGTTTAGACAAGATAACGGAACTATCAACTACTTACCACCAATTTAGTTTAAAGAATTAATTAATATTTCAATAACAAAGAATACCTAGGTGCTGCCTTTTTTGACATTTGTGATACCTAATTCCGTAAACATTACTTGATCGATCTCCTGACTATATTTATGAAACCTCTGTCTCTTATTCGGTTGATCACAATTATTTAGTATACATAGATAATATAAGTTGTTTTATCTTACAATGGGTATTATACTATTATATAACTGACTTAGCTATCAACTCCATCAAAGATGCACATTAGGTTTTTAAACTTTGTATCTTTCACTCAACTTGGAAATACATCATATATAAGCTATTTATTTTAATTTTGATTTAGTATATAATACTTTAGTATTGTCAATTAAATTTAACATTTTGATGAACAAAACTTATTAAAAAAGTTTAAGTAAATTTTCACTATTAAGTTTAAAAAGAAACAAAGTAAAGCACAAAAATTTAACTTTACACCTTCTGAAGTACTAACAAATTTGTATTCATTTTACACATTTATCTCATAATATAGGGTAATATATCTTTTAATAATGAATAACTCACCTAATGCATTCAGTCCTTCAGATATGGATGAAAGTATGTACAGAAATACTTGAGGTTCTAAAGTAGATAAAAACTCCATATGATCTTGAGCAAGGCATTCAAGTAATCCATAGTATGTTTGTGATAATTTAGGATAATGCTAGAATTCAATTAAAATTAACGACTAATATTGCATTTATAAATTAATTAATTTAATACAAGAAAAATCTTGGATATGTATAGTAAAATTATAATATGATAATTGTAGATGTTAACTTAACTCAGTTTTTTAAAAATACAACAACAAACTGGGTGAATCAAATAGGCTTATGAGCAATGCAATTAAATTGTATAAAGCTAAGCATAGGTTAATTAAAATAGATAACTAATAAGTAGTACTGTAGTATTAATATTATAACATTAAATAATATGTAGTAATAAAGTGAAGAAAAAAACTTTTATCTGCATTATTTAGATAGTCACTATCTGATAGTGAATTACTTTATAAGAAATACAAGAATAAATAAATCTCGAAGGATTTGAAAATTTATAAAATTTAGCTAGCAAATTTTCAATTTGTTAGCATAATATATAATATAAAACGTGTTGTAAAATAAAAATATATAGGCCATTAGTTACCCATACATACTTTTATATTTACATATAAAAGACGACCTGCTATTAAATTTTTGTGGCCTGCGACTAACAATATTTATGGACAAAATAAAATAATAGTAATATAACAAATTATAAAATATTAAATTAGTATCATAATCATCTTAAAGAATGATATATTTGGTATATATTAGTATACTGTCTTATCATCAGATAAACTGTAATTGAATAAGAAGTATTGATGATTTAATATACATATTATATTAGATTAGATTAATAAATTATAGATTGATATTGTAAATAATAAAATTAAAAAAATGTATAAAATTTTTTTTTTTTGTTGATAAATATTTATATGCCCACATAGTAAACTATTCAATATATTTGGCCCAATTGATACTTTTGAGTTTGACGTGCCAGCTCTAAAGTAATAGAAAATATAGAAAATCAACTAAAAATCTCTTCAACCCCACCACTTCATAATGATATAAGCGATAATTTGATATAGCTAGTATTGTTAAAGAATAGATTAAAAATTATTTAATCTACAATTAAATATTCCAACAATGTACTCAGAATAATGAATACATTTTAATTTAATATTTAGTTTGTAATTTAATAATATTATAGAACTTACCAAAAGATCACTCAAAGGAATTGAAAGCAATAATTTTACAAATATATTAAGAGCATTTTCTAAAGTGTCATCACCATAAAGTTTAAACACACCAAAGTTGACATAGTTTCCACATAATGCTGCTTTTAACATTGAAAAACAAATGGATATGCCTTTTAACTTTTTTTTATATAACATGTCTTGTTGAACATCAAGATTTAAAATATTATTTCCTATAAAAAAAATGTTTATGTTTACTTTGTTAACAAAAAAAAAAAGTTCTAGAAAATACTTACCATAAGTACAAACAACTTTACTAGCTTCACGGAATAATAATATTCCATTTGGAGATGATACATCAACTTGAAGTCTTTGTGAACGGTTCAAAGCTAATTCTGCATAGAGTTTTAGTAATGGAGTAGTTATCTCAGGATCAGCATACCATAGTTCCATTGCACGTAGTAAAATTGGTGTATATGAAGGATATAACCATTCAAACAATAACATAAATGATGTCTTTGTATTGAATGAAAAAGCTAAGCCTCTAAGATCTCTAATAAGGCCAATTAGGGCTTTTTTTGCTTCAATATTTGAATACACTGATGTATCATTAACACCGTTAACTGTAGCTAATAAAGCTCCTATTGACTCAACAGATGCTAAGAATAAAAAGTATTAAAAATAGTTGATTATATATACAGTATGAATTATATTTATTAAATACATTTACCTGTAAGAGGTATCATAAAATTATCAAATTTATCTTCATCTTCCAATAAATCAATCATAAGTAGTCTACCTAATGAAGTATAAAATGATGATCTATGTCTCATATCTTTAACACTAAATGTGTTACCCAATAAAGGAAAATGTTCACTCTGTTAAAAATAATTAATTATTTATTAATATATTTTTAATTAAAAAAAAAAAAAAAAAAAAAAAATGATGTAAATAATTTGAAATTACTGTATGATTGTTTAATAGGAACTGAATTTCATCAAGTTTTACTAATTTTCTAACACTAGAAAAACCAACCGAAAGATCATTCAACAAAGCTAATGTTTTTTGAATTACTGTATTACTGGAGCACCAAAATTTTAAATTTGTTATACTGAAAAATAAATTAATAAAATTATTTTATAATTAACAGTATTAAATTAAAATTCAAATAATTTACATTTTTCTCATAAAAATACTTAGAACCATGTGCTCTTCACTAATACCAAGGACATCATGTAATCGGCGATAGACCTTTGAATTCTTAGGTACCTAAATAAAAGTAATTTATAGTTGTACATCATTCAAAATATTCAAAATGTAAATAAATGTAACAACCAATTTAGATTAAATGGCCAAAACAATGAAATTTAAAATGATCCATAACAATGACATTTTAAATGATCCATAAAATTTATTTTCCTTACTTGATCACCTATATAGATTTTTCGAAATTGTTCAAAAAAAAATAAAAATGAATGTTCTAATTTCTCATAACCTCCTTGTGGCAGCCTTGCATCACTAAAAGTCATTAATTGTAGAACTTTACATGCCATTTCTCCATCCATTGCATCTCCATCATCATTGCTATTAAATGTTACTCGACCACCAATTGCTGCTCCAATTAAGTATACCAACCAAGTTAAACGACCTAAATTAAAAATTAGTTTTTTATTACAACATAAATAATAAAACAGCATGCCATATCATATAATAATATTATAAAACCATGATAAAATGTTACGTAATTATCTAAATTAAAAAAATATACCTACTACCCTAACATCTATGATAACAAATAGTTTTAAATATTAGTCTGGATAATTAAAATGAATAACAAGAAACAAGAGTATAATGGTAAAAAGTACTTAAAGAAAATATATTTATTAATATTTTTTAAAATACTACCAAAAAAAAAAATAATACAAAATAATAGATGACTCATAGTTATGCACAAAATATTAACTACAAATTACCAAACATATATAGCATAGAAAATTTATGTTTGGTAGAATTAATTTTGTAATGTTAGTTTTAATTTAAAATGAGTTGACTACTTAAAGATAAAAAGAATTCACTAAGTTTAAAAATATTTCAATTTATAAACAAGTCATAAATATTAAGTTAAATATATCTATTTAAAACTATCATGTGAATTTCAAACAAAGATAATGATCTTATCTTTAAGAACAATAATTAGTCTATTCATTCTAATCCTAATATCAAAGCTAACATAATAAAATAGGTTTAAATTTAGTATGTAGTATGTTTGTAAGATGAAGACAATGCATGTAGGAGAGATGTTTTTTAAATAAATAAAGCTTAAACCATGGTACATTTATAGTTCAATATTTCTTATTACACTAGCAACTTGAAAAGTATGATTGAAGAGGAAGAGATATTTTCAAACTACTCTTTGTTACATTCTTATAATAGTGATATAAGTTTATACTTTATTTTATAGACTATAGATCAGGGGTGGTCAAACTTTTTTTAGGAACATCTACTAAAATATACTTCACCTTTGAGGATTGACTTCAATAGATATTTTTTTTTATTATTGAATAATTATAATTGTTAAGAAACATACAGGGCAAGTGGCCCTAAAAATAAATTTTAACACGATCGACTTTGAAATTGACCGTGATTGACCGGTCGATTGCGATCAACTATTTGGCCGCCCCTGCTATAGATAGTTTGAACAGTTTTATATCTTATAAATAAGGAGCAGATTTCAATGCAAATACATTTTGTAAAACAACGCTTTCCAAGCACAAAATGTGTTTCATATATCAAGGAATGTTGATACTTTTATTTTACATTTTTTAAGAAATTTCTTTCTTATTTTTACACACTTCATAAAATTATAAGAAAATTTGGAAAAATGTATTTACTGTATTTACTTCTAAAAGAACAAAAAGTTATATTTATATTTGAAAATATTAATTATCAAATGCCATAACCAACACAAAGTAAAAATAAAATGAATACGCCAACTAAACTGTATAATGAGTTTTTGAAAATAATTTTCAAGATAGTAAAAAAATGAGAGTAAAATAATGTAGGTAGTGGTGTCGTATACTATCTACAAATACTATTTATCCTAAGTTTATGTCAGATAGTAGAGCTTGTATGGTATTGGGTCAGTGTTGCATTTAAGGTGGAGGGGGGCAAAGGGGAATTGTCCCCAGCGGCAGATTTACTAGGGCGACAGTTTTTGTATATATTTATTAAAAAAAAAATAATAATAAAAATGAATAATGTCTATACATATAGTATATTTGTAGTTCAAAATTTATAATTTTAGGTAGGTACTTACCAAACACTGAATGGTTTTTTTAAGCTCTAAAATGAGTAAAATCATATTTACAATCAAATATAAAAGAGAAAAGATTAAATGCATTGGAAATCATAAATACTAAAAATGGCATAAAAAAATGAACCTAAAAATAATATTTTGAATGATTTCTAATAAATTTGCATACCTATATAGTTATTTTTTTCATTTTCTTTTTGAGGAGATAGGGGTGGCAAAAAAATGTTTCTCCGGAGCGCAAATTTTCCAAATGCGCCCCTGTATTGGGCACATGGTATGAAAATAACTATAACTATGATATGGACAGGCATAAGTCAACATATATACGTAAATAGCAATTTGTAGATAACATTTATTGTGTAGATAGCGTACGACACCGCTACCATAAATTTTAGGATATTTTTTAATCATAATTTTATAAGTGCAATAAATTGTATCTTTAAGAGGACCTCGCACCCGCATGTGTTGTCTCCATCACACACGTAGGACATAGTAAATTTTTGTTCACCAGTTTCAATAAGAGGCTTTTAGTTTTGATACTAGAGTGAATTAATATTTACTATGTTGTGCGAGCGTAAAACGAAGAAAACACATGTGAGTGCGATGTTCTCTTAAGGCAATTTTTTTTTTAAGTATTTACATCCACATCCTAATAAGTAATGCACAAATATGACTAAAATATAAATTAAACTAAACTTATAATATAACGCATTTGACATACCTTCTTGAATCTTTAAATCATAAATAGAAGCAGAAGCTGAAGCAATAATTTCTTGATAGTTGGTAGCTGATTGATCAAATAACTGAGCAATTAATGAGCATGTCTTTTGATAATGACATCTGCCAATCACAGATAACTGCTCAAGCTGTTGTTGGACATTGGTGAAATCATCTAATGGGTCATCCAATCCATCTCTCACAATTAGTGTAACACTTTCTATCCTGGATGAAATATATGCCTTGGTAACTTCTGGAGTATAAGTTTCCAATAAATGAGGTTCTGCAGCTTTGACATAAGGTACTGATGCCACCATCCTTTGCCAGAAACTTAATAGATAATGAAAAGAATTTGGAGCACATTGGTAGACCTATATAAATACAGATTATATATATTAAATTTAATAGCTTGTGTATCTGCATTGTAAATGTTAATTATATTAAATATTTAGGGCTATATATTGATTTACAATTTAAATGGAAAAATATATAGATTATTTAGTAAATCTTGTTTGTAAATTTTTTACATCTTTAACAATTTAAGGTATATTTTTAATAAAAAAAACATTTAAGAATAATACATTTTTCACTTATACAATCACTTATGACAACGGTCTCCAAACTACGGCTCGCAACGCCCTATTTGTCGATAAATTTACAAATAGATATCTAAAATTTTAAAATTTTAAATTGTATGTGTTAATAAACTTTTGGCCTGCTAAGAGCATTTGATATTTTTGTGGCCCTTGAATAAAAAAGTTTGGAGACACCTGTCTAATGGTATTGAGAATTGGGGATGCACTTATGATATCCATTTAAGCAAATTAAAAGTTACTATCAATAAAATAATTAAATTTATATTTAAATTAGCAGGCTGTACTAATACTGATTTTAGATACAAGATTTTATTAATTTTGATAGATTATTTATAAAATGTCTGTTATTACATATATTATATATATAAACATAAATAAATCAACAGTCTTATATTCTCTTTTTACTTTTTAGCGACATGCTGCTTTTTGGAGACTCGCCCCATTTCACATGTCAAGGTGTCAAAGGGATTGGGCAGAGGGGGGTCGGTAATTACTGGCCGGCTCTCTCCACCTGACACCACCATGCTCAAAATGCCCCATGGCTACCACGGAATCAAACCCAGGACCCCAGAAGCACCTCCAGAACATTATTTCAGACCCACTCGGCCACGGGTGACCCCTACTTATATATAAACAAAAATATTATTCCAAAATGTAATCATAATTTTAATACGAGATAGAAGAAAAATGTTAGTATAACTATTAAAAAATGTTATAAAAATGTTGATTTCAACTATTCATTGAATACCGCTATCAAGACAATTAAAGAATTGAATATTAATGTTAATCATTTTAAAATTAATATAAGTAGGTAAATTATCTTTACAAATTATTAATCTTAAATTGTTTATTTGTATTATACTATTATCTATGACCAAGTTGTATTCTGTGTAAATTAATATAAATATTCAATATTGTATATAAATTGTATTGTCCATATTACAAAATTAATTTTAAGAACTACAACTACCACCACAAGCTTTAGAAAAACATTTATAATAATAATGTATTAATCACAACTTAAATTATATCAATACAAAAAAAAAATTTATGTTATAGTTATCAGTAGCGTAGCCAGGGGGAGGGGCTTGAATGTTCAACCCCCCCCCCTTGGCCTTAAAAAAATTGTTATTATAATGTATATATATTTATAGTTCTGTTAATTGTTATACTTATGTATAAAATGTATTATTCAATTAGCTAACCTAACCTGCACTTACTACCTAAAAGGAAATAGTCAAATTGCACTCGAGTTGAAAAATGGTAATATAATGGTAGAACTACACTTAGGCTTAAAAAAAGTATTTCCACAAAATAATCATGCATTTGAAGGGGTTAAATGCTTAGAAAACACTAATTTCCTTTCCCACTTACTGGCTTAGAAGTTAGGACTGACAATGATTTTAATCGTTGGCGTGGTTAGAACGCAATTTATGACATGTTTCCTTTATTTAGAATAATAAGATGTAGATTCTATTAATCTCAATCATGATATTGTAAAATACAACATTTGCAACTGATTGCAAATCTAAAAAATAAACTGGAAAATGATGTTTTAACATAATTAAAAATAGATACTTATATTTTGATGCAGATTGCAGACTACTGATACGAGATCTTCAACTACACGGTACCAGAAAAAATAAATGATATTGAAGAATATACTAACTTTTATGCTCAAAGCGAATTACTAAGGTAACATTTTAAATTTATATTTGTTATTAGTTAATAACTACATAAAAATGATCGAAATGAAAAAAAAATGTAAAAATGACAATAATTATATTTGACTATTTAAAAATATATTTATAATATTATATTATAACATGATATATGTATAAAACTATCATTTTAATCACGCCAATGATTAAAATCATTGTCAGTTCTAAGCCTGTACCTAAGTGGGAAAAGAAATGAGTGTTTTCTAAACGTTTAACCACATCAAATGTATGATATTTTTTTGCGGAATTACTTTTTTGAGCCCAAGTGCAGTTCGACTATTACTTTTTTTCAACTCAATTGCAATTCAACCATACCCATTTTACCACTCCTGGACAATATATTTAAAAGGTGAGCAAAAAAAAAGGGTCACTAACCCCTCCCCCCCTTCCCTTAGATAATTCCTGGCTACGCCACTGATAGTTATATTATTATTACCAGGCCTAAGATTTATGAACAATATATCAATATTCAATAGTGAAAAATGCATTTAATTTAGTTAAATAATTCTTAAATATGAAATAAACTTAATAAATTTGCGATACAATTTTTACCTGTAAACTCTCAACCGTGAATTTAGCAATGAGACCAACGGTTTCTTGATAACTGTCAACCATCACAAGTTCCCCAAGCTGATAATTTGATTTCAGTCTTGCTAATAAACGGCAAAATTCATGGTAATTATTTGAATCAGCTAAACCCTACGAATAAAATAAAAGGTATTTTAAAAATACTACAATATTTTAAATATGATTTTAATAATAAGAACTACAACAATAGTTTATGTAACATAAAATAAATTAATAAATTAATAATTTGTATAACATCAAGATAAAATTTATATTCAATCAAAAACTTAATACCTGAGGATTAAGTAAAATATCTTTGACACCATTTACTAAATGAGATAAAAATTTAGCTCTTTCAGTAGTACTAAATAAGGAACGTCGAACTGAAGCTAGTTGCACCAAGCACGATAGAGCCTAAACAATTATAAATAAAATTAATAAAATTATGAGGCATAGAGTGCAATTTTTTAAAAGTTGTTCTTACAAGACTTGACAAACTAGGTGGCAGGGAATGATAGAGATCGAAAAATAGTGTTAAAGTAGATTGTTCAAGGAATGCTGGTCGCCAACCTGTGGGTATTTGAACAGTACAAATATCATCAGCCGATTCATCACAAGTTGTACCAATAAAATCATAGGTTAAGCAATTCTGAGCTAACTGTAGACACCGAGACATGAATCCATGCTATAACAAACATAAAAATATATTAAATCAATTACAAGTATAATATTATAACCAAACATTTACTTGGGTTTCGTCGGTAAAATTTAAATTTTTTCGATTATTATTAGCACCCCGCAACATTTGACATGACATTCGAAAAATTTCAAATAACTGTGTATCTCTGAATGATGATGCAACTTTACGATGCTTTAAAACAGCTCGGTGAGATTCTACATCAGCTACAGTGTTCATTTCAGTTGTTAACTGAGATAATAGTTGAACACCAATCATGCAATGTTCAACATTTGTTCCCTAAAACATTTATGCTTTAGTATCTAATAAAGTATATATATTTATTTATTTTAATAACAAAAATCAACCTTAATCAAATAGATATGTTAGTTTAGCTTAGATGTTGAGAAAAATTGGTCTTTAATAAATTGACCATCAGTAGCAGTGCAATAATAATACATTAATATGAATATAAGTTACAATTTTGAAACACCTAAGAAGCATACTGGAGTACTAAACTTCCTAGTATTTACTAAGCATGAAAAATTCAACTTATTGTTTTCAAAATTTAGGGGTTATCAATTGTGTTATCCTGCAATTATTTAAGTTTTTGCCACTATTGCTAACAATCATTACTATGAGGATAAAGTTTTTAATTAGTATCTATTAAAATAAAAAATATTAACTAAAATTATAATTTTAGTTACTTGTAAAAAAACTGAAATATCAGACACAACATTTCTAAATGCATAGGAATCTTTTTCTCCATCAAACCATCCTTGTTTAGTAATCTTTGCAAATAATAATACAAGTGCTTGGACTACAAATGATGGCAATTTAGGACGTGTAGCCAAATAATTCAAAATATAATTTCCTAAAATAAAAATATATTAATAACTATAATATATGACAGAAAATATTTTTAAATTATGTTAAACATCAAAATAATTTAAATAAAATAACTTACTGATCTGTATTCTTTGATCAAGATTTAAGGTTAATGGAGTGCGTGATAAAAGTTTAGTTATAGTTGTAGTTGCTAATAGTTGAGAATAATGTGAGTCAGCTCGTTCTAATAGCAATTGACACTTGGATAGTGTGTTGGGAGTATTACTATTTTGAAATGAAACCAAAGCTTTTTCGGCTTCTACGCAGAGGGTAGCATCCCTTGATTCGTACATTTGCTTGCATAGCATCTCCAAACGTGGAATACTCTAAAAAAATTAGAAGATTTAATTAAACAAATTAATATATTTAACATGAAATAAAAAAGGTAAACCATTTTTATCAAAAATAGTTATGAACCACGATAATCTGTAGGTTGTTTAAGATATTTAAAAAATAATTAAACAATAAATATTTGTATTGAACAAAAATAAAAATTCAATATTTATAGCAAATATTAACATTCTATTTAAAAAATACAATAAATTTAAATAAAAAAAATTCAATTCAGTACATTATAATTTAATTCAAAAGTATAGTGCAAGTATTAAAATTAAAACATATCTAAAAATTTAATCATAATAATAATATAATGTCATTGATTAATTTTAGAGATTTGTTGAAAAATATTTTTTATTTTAAAATATCATTGAATCACTACCACATCCACAAAAGTTTGATATTATATCAGTACGAGTACTTCAACATTTTTAACATAGTAACTTGACATATATGATGTTGGAGATTTAAGGGTAAATCATTAATATGTCTGTTTTATTTAACTGTTCTAATCTCTTCAAGTCATAAATTTCAATTTTTCCAATAGTAATAAAGATAATAGAGTAAACTTTAATAGCTCTTAATAGTCATTTATATAATAATTTACTCGATAATTTATGAAGAAAGCATTATAAGCAAACTATGTCAGGACTAGTGATTTGACTACATACAGACTTAGCCAGACACATTATTTTGAGAAGTTTGTTTAAGTTATGTTACAATTAACACTGTACCACTCATTAGCAAAGGGTCAATAATATTTCCAACAGAAAAAATTCATACTTTCTTATATTTTAATAAAACACAAAAAAACCATAAAATTTAATTGGTTTAGTAGGTAATCTGAACGTATGCTGTCTGACATTGTATTTGTTTTGATAAATTTATTTAATAATAAATACTTAAATATAATAGTTTTAGTATATTATATTAAATAATAATAAAATCAAGATAGCAAGATAAGATAGGTGTGAAAAAATCTATGAGGAAATGTAAGGGAAATGATTTTATAATAATTTATATCTAAAAATGTTATGTTAATTAGTAATTATTAATAAGCTACTATTTGTAATTTTTATTTAATATATTATAGATGACCAAAACATTCTTTGCATTAAATGTGTACCACAATTCTTAATATTAATCATACACATTTTCAATCATTTAAGTAAATAATTGTTTTATTTGAAATTTTAATACTGTTGGGTATTAATTTAAAAAGGTATATGTAAATTATGTAGATAAGATAGAAAGAAAAAATTGTTCACAATTTTATATTAATTATATTTTATAATATTAATAAATAAAATGTTGAGTGATTATTATTTTGTTTACAAAAATGTATAAAATGTTAATAAATTACCATAATTATAATTGTATTTATTAATTTATAAAATAACAATAAAAACGTAACCATGTTGGCTAATTAAGACTTGCCTGAATATCGTCCGCCATCTCCATCAAAAGCCATTAAACATCCAACAATAATATGTATAGAAACAACCTTATTTTTAGTATTAAGTTGTTGAAAATTATATCACTCCAAGCAAACTTATTTCACAGCAATCGTACTAAAATTCTAAACTAAAAAAATTCAATGCGAAAAAATAATAAACAGAAATTTTTACCCAACTACAAACAACGTTCGTCTATCTATTTTCATGTTAACCAACATTACACAAGTGCATAAATCATAAATTAAATTAAGTAGTATTTAAATAACACTTGTTCGTAATTTTGATAAATTTCGGCATACGGAGTTTTAAATAAATATTTATTTAATAAGTGATTTTAAGTTTTTAACAGATTGTAAGACAAATTAACATTTTAATTATTGTTGGTTAGTCTGAAAATGTGATAAAGTATTGTTATTCTGTTAACAGTTTTTGATATAAAATTATTTTAAATCTATAATATATATATATATAACTATATAAGATACCCATAGATATTATGTATGGTCATGAATCATGATAAATTAATCATTTGTATAGTTAGTATTCTATGGACTATGACCATACCATCTGTGGTATTATATATTTATATTATAAATTATAGGTAATACATTATTTTATTATTTATATATATATATTAATAATTAGTATAAAGCACGGACTAAGATATCTTGTAATATCTTTAATCGTGGTATCGTGGTATAAACACTATAAACTATAAAGTAATAACAATGTTTATGTATACCTAATCTGTTTTTAGTGTTGATGTAAATATTTTTATTAAAATGTTATTTTATTATAATTAATAATTAAATACATTTTTCACGATCTTGAACAGTTTCCAGTTTTAATATTATATCAAATTTGTGCCAGTTGATACTGGGTAACTATATTGAGAAATATCATTAATTCAACGTTAAATTTCATTTGAAAAAATGAATATTCAAGATGATGGTGAAGTTCATGTTAAAATGTTAACAGATGTTTGCCAAAATGTGTGTACATTTATCAAAACTATTACAATAAATAATATGTCAAAAATTGAAACTAATGATTTGCAATGTGTTTGTTCTGAATTAAAAATTAGATTAGAACAAATTAATGAACAAGTTAAAACATTAGCAAGTTTGTTAAATTTCAGAACTGACCAAGATTTGTCTGCTGTTGATATATTGACTCAATGGATTTTATCGCTTTCAAACAAAAATACTGAACATGCTAAAAAAAGAAAATTATATTCATCATATTCACCTCTAAAATTATCTCTTAAAGATAAAACTGATTTTAATGAAAGTACTAAAAAAAAATCAATTTGTGAAAAATCTGAAAAAGAAAACAAAGTAAAATCTCAAGATGAATTAAATAATGTTTGGAAGTTACAAGTTAAGCGTGATGGGAATCCTTCCGATTTATTAAAGAGATCTAAACAAACAACTTTAATGCTTCAACCAAAAAAAGAAAAGGTAAAAATGAATATTACTACTTTCAATAGTCCAACACCTAAAATATCGATATTAAATTCTTCTAGTTTGTATAGTCCTGAAATGTTAAATTTGAAAAATTATACTACTAAAGATATGTGTGAAACAAATGTAATTCATAATACACAAATAAATGATTTGGATAATACATCTTCAAGTACTTTTAACAAAAATATAAATCCTAGTAAAAATATACTATCCATAGTTAAAACAAATAATTTAAAAATAAAAGAAACTAGTACTTCTCATGACGAGACTGAAAATCAAGATCAATTAGGTGATGAAACCATCTGTAGCCCAATCAATATATCAATGAGTATTTTAAATAATGCAACAACACATAAGAAACAAAGCAAAATTCATAATAGTAATTTATTAGATAGTTTTGATATCATTCCTGGTTTAAATGATAAAAAAAATGATTTACCAAATTACAAATTTAAAGAAGATCCTGTTAGAAAACATAATGAACGAAAGTTATTAAATGGTTGGGATTGTAAAGACTGTTGCAAATTTTATGAAGAAAACAATGATAATCCAGTAGATGCAAAAAATGCCATGAATCACTTTTCAAGACATCGTTCTGTTAAACATCAACATAATGCTCTAACACCCCCAGGGTTTTGGGATCCAATGTAATAACACCAAAGGTATAAATTATTATTCCTAGTATAATAATTAGGTTTTAATCAGCTTTCGAACTTAAAATTTTCATAATTCATACAATTACTTTTATTATTTAATAATATAATTATAATTGGTTTTTAACATATTATGTACAAAAAAGATAAATATTTTCTACAGTGGTAAAGTAAATATTTATAAGTAAATATTCAATCTACCTATGTTATACAAATATATCATATATGACACAGCAACTGACAGCAATTTATTCAGTATTAATTAAAAATTTATAAATTATTATTATTTTACATTATATTATTACTGTGTTAAACATATTTTTATACTATAGACAATAATTATAGTATATAGATATTTATATTTATATTTTTCAACTCAAAGAGTAGGTATTAAAGAAGTACCTATGCCTTATAATAAGTTTTAAAAATAGTAAATGTAAAAATTATTAAAATATAATTATTTATGGTTGATTTAAATAAAATTATAAGTTATGTACAAAATGATTTTTTTTTAATTGTATTTTAAGAGTATTTGTCCTTTAAATTGAATACCTAGCTAATATTTTAAAAAATAATTTTTTACATTTGCGTAATACAATATTATAAATTAAACATTGATTATTTAGAATGGTAGAGGACTAAACCTAATGATAAATATCTATTCACGAGATCATAGTTAAGTATACAGGTGCAGCAGAAGGTTTAGGTTCTGCATCTGCAAAATTTTTTGAGCTGATTGATTGATTTGTGTGCTGATGTAGAGTATATTATCGAGTTATCAACTATTTATCATAGTTAGTTGCATTCTGGCCTACCCAATTTTTTCATTAGATAATTGATACTTTGAAGAATTGTATCTTGGTTTCAAAAAATAGATATATATCTAGTCTAGGGTGACCATACACCCTGTTATAAATAGGATTGTTCAGACTAGATTCTAGTCAAAATTAAAAACTAAAGTAACAATAACCTAGCCAACAATCAAACTAGTAAACTACCTGTGCGTCATACAATTAATAATTTTATCTGTTATAAATGTATTCGACCTATTGCAAAATATGAGCTTCTTTATTTTGTATGTTGCATCAGCAATTAAAATCTGCATACGTGATATGCCTATACTAGAGATGCATGACCATAGAGTTAATAAGCCAATTATATTTATTAAAATGGAAATTAAAGCCATTGGATCCATAGCTTAAGATTATATATTGTAATAATCTAAAATAAGTTATAGATAACTAATAATAAGGATAGACATAGCTCATGGGTAACTATCTAAGAATAATAAGATGACGTTACTTACATATAGGTACTTTGGCCTACTAGAGTACCTACCAAATAATTCCTATTAGATTGATCTATCAGTATTTTCATTAGCATAAAGTCCTTAAGTATTATCAGTGGTGATACTACATTTATCACCATTTATCATAAACTAGTATAAAGTATTTGTTATACATTTAAAATATAATTTATATAAAATAAAAATTAGTCTCTATGTACATTCAACCAGTATTTAAAGCTTCCATTAGCCTATATTTAAGCACTCACTTTTTTATTTATAATTTTAGTTAGGTACCTATTTTATTAACCTATAAAAATACAGTAATAACTGTTATCTATAGAGTTATAAGTCGCTGACTGAATCGCTGAAAAAATAGCCACGAAACAAAACTCAAACTAAAAAACACATCCCAGAAAAAAAGCCCAAGAAAATAAAAGTGCGAGCATTGCAATATTTTATAAAGATAATCTGTTAATGATAAATCATTAATCAACTATAAATTTCTAAAAGTAAATAAGAGTAAATTTCTAATACCAAGAAACAAAGATGGGCAAGTTAATGAAAATAGGTAAATAACTATGCCTAGTTAAATTAAATTGCCTTCAGTTAAATTTAAAAGTTAATAAAAAAAAAATTAACTAGATAAGTTAAAAATTAAGACAGAAAATAAAATTATCTTAACTCAATAAAAAAATTTTTTTCAAGTCATAATAGGTACTTTGAAAATTCATAAGTACTAGTACTAGTATTTTGATTTGTACAAACATTTACCAAGACACTTAGCAGTGTTAACATAAAACTTGAAATTATTATTATAGTACATACTACATTGTTACTAGAAACTTGTAGGCTAAATCTATACATAAAAAAATTAAAATAAACTTAACTGTTTAATAATAATGATAATTAACTATAAAAAGCTAAGCAAGTTAAAACAATACAAAATTTAACTTAATAAGATAAAAATAAAAATAACTAACCAGGTAGTTATGTTAAAAAGTTTAAGTTAATGCCCACCATTGCTAAAAAGTATGTATGTATGTATAATTTAATAAAGTATGTACCATTGTGACGAACATTATACTCGTTATAGTTAAAATTAAACCTATATTAATTTATTATTTATTATATTAAGCATACATAGTATTTAGTTGGGAAAAATTTATATGATTAAAAAATTTTAAAAAAAGTAGTATAACTGAAGATTTTTTTTAATAAAATATAATAGTATTATAGTATTGTTCTAATGTTCTGTGATTATAGTTAGAATAGGTACCCTGAAATATATATATTATATATATTTTTTAAAACCAACTGTCCCCTCATATTCTTCCACAATTATAATACTGCTCCGTTGCTCCATTGGTTATTATATAGTGTGCTTAACACTTGTACATTTTATCATATTATTCTATTCTGTGATTTTATACCCAAGAAACAGATATAAATAGGAGTAGTGAGTACCGATGTACATCCTGCTCTTTCCATAAGGTATTCGGAAAAAAAATCCCCGGAAAAAAAATCCACAGGAAAAAAAAACCCCGGAAAAAAATCCCCAAAGTTTACTTCGTCGAGTTTGTAAAGTTTACTTATATAATATAATTGTGCATCCTAAACGGAGACAAACAAAAT
>VUJU01003302.1:9673-27130 GCA_009835225.1 Aphis craccivora | reverse complement strand
GATAAACCTAGTACTATACAAAAAAATAAATTGATAAAAACACCAGATTTAATTGATACTATTGTACCTAAATCAACCGAGAAAGAAAATGAATTTTCAACAGAATCACCTTTAAATGACGTTATTGATGTATCCGATCCTTTGGGAGAATACAAAAACTTGGGAGGATTTACCATTGAGGATACAGCTTTGGAAAAAATAAAAGATGAATCCCCCTCTACGACATTGGATAGTTTTGGAATAAAGGACCACGATGACAGTCTCCAAGTAACAAACCAACCTATGGAAACGAATCCAAAAACAGTGAACCCTAATAAAGAATACGAATCAATCGTTGATACAAACATCGAAGAAATTCCTAAGAAATTATCTGATAGTGAAGGGAAAAGAAAGTTAGTCGATAAATTTGGTTCAAATTCGTATGGCGATTTGTTTGGCGAATCAGTAGATTTTGAAGAAGATTTGTCTCAGCCAGGATTGAAAAAGAAAAAAGTTATTCCAATGTCTAAAATAAATGATAATATAAAAAATGCAAACGACGATAAATTGAAAGCAATTCCTTCAAAAGATATTGATATTAAACCTTATATTATAAAAAAAAAGAAATCGATAAAAATTCCAGATTTTATGGATACTAGTTTTTCTAATACAAACCACAGAGTAAACGAATTTTCTCCGGAAATCCCTTTTACGGACATCGATGTACCCAATAGTTTGGAAGGTTTAAATAATTTAAAAGTTATTACTATGGAGGATGCTGCTATGGAAAGAAAAGAAGATAAATCCCCTTCCTTGGCCTTGAATAATTATAAAAAAAAGAACCACGGTGACAGTCGCCAGGAAATTAATGAACCTAAATTTATTTATCCAGTTTCAGAAGAATCTACTACCGAATACAATGTAGGGAATGTAAAAAATATTAAGACATATACACCTAGTAATACAACAAATATTGAAAAAATTCCGAACATTTTACCAAATTTAGATAATATTACATTGAAATCAACATTGACAGATGATGATAATAAACCTATTAGTCTACAAAAAAATAAATTGATTAAAAAATTGAATTCTGTGTCAAATACAGATTCAAAACTGTTTGATTTGATGGAGCCTACTTCTCAAACTAATTATGATATAATAAAGAAGGACAATAAATTACCTTTGTCAAAAATTCCTTCTAATGTAATCGACAAACATTCATCGAATTCAAAGACAATGCATAATAATATTAATAATTCATTAAACAACGATAAAGATGTTACTTTTAATCGTAGTTTTATTACTAACCATTTTGTTGAATACAATTCCAAAGATTTATCTTCATTAGAAGATGGTGATGTATATGGTTATATGTCACCTAAATTTAGCAAAAAATATAATGAAGGCGATGAATCAAATTATAATATATGGGAAACGATTCCACCCAAAAAAAGTTATGATGTCAGTTTAGATAAAGGATATGATAATCTTATTAGTGATTTTAATCAATCTTCTGGTTATACTACTAAAAATAACAACATCTCTACTCATACTTTTAATGAAAATAATAATGTGACTGGAACTGAAAGTGTCAGAAACAATTATAATAATGATAAAGTCAATACCGATATTCATAATAAACAGTACGATGATTTCATTAAAAAAATGTCTGAACAGTTATCTAAAAAACTCGATAATATTGATGATAAACTTGCTAGATTAGATAAAGTATCTCATAATTGTTCTTATGTGAGAGAAATTGGTAATATACGAACTCATGAACCAACTATGAACAATGTTTTACTAACAAATGATATCCCTAATACTAAACCAGAAAAAGTTATTAATATAGATGATTCTTATTCAAAAACAAATAAACCAATAGAAAGTCTTGAAAAAAATATAAGTAATAAAAGTGATGATGAAATTGAAATCAACAAAAATGAATCTCCAAAAGCAAAGAAATATAAAAATAAAAAACATAAAAGACATGGCAGGGACAGCAAGAAAAAAGGTGAAAAAAATAATAAAAGTACTAATGATAATGGTGATGATGGCGATGATGATGATGATAATGACAATGATGATGACAATCATAAAAATGATAAACGTCATAAGCATAAAGATAAACATAATGATGATAAGGGCAAGCATAAAAAGAATAAACGTCATAAGAATAAAGATATAAATAATGATGACGATGGCAAGCATAAAAAGAATAAACGTCATAAGAATAAAGATATAAATAATGATGACGATGGCAAGCATAAAAAGAATAAACGTCATAAGAAAAATAAAAAAATTGACGATGATAATGATAATGGTGGGCATAGAAAGAAAAGTCATAAAAAAAAATATAGTAAAGTTGATAATGATGTTGTAACTAAGCATAAAAAGCATAGAAGGCATAAAAAAAAAGATAGAAATTATAACGATGTCGAAATATTACGAAGTAAAAAAACTGATAATAAAAAGAAGAAAAAGTTAAAAGAAAACGTATATTCACACGAGGAAATTAACGATGTTAACTATAGTTCTAGCATTCAAATAAACAGTGAAAATAATGATTCTGCAGAAAGATTAAAAACAACAAGTAATAAGTCAAAAATTTCTAAAAAAAGTAATTCAACTAAAAGCAAAAAATGTTCGCCTAAAAATAAGTCAAAATATGTAAAACATTCAAAAACTATAAAGTATAAAAATAAAGAGATTCCTGTAGATATCAGTGATGAAGATACAAGTTCAAATGATAATAATTATAATTCAGAAAAAACTTATATAAAATATATTAGTAACAATAATCAAAATAATGTACCAAAGAATAAAAAGCATAAACATAAGAAGCATAATAAACATTCAAAAACTAGTAAAACTTACATATATAAAAAAATCCCCGAAGATAAAGATTCAGATGAAAATAGTGTTAATTTGGAAGAAACCTATAATATAAACATTATTAGTGATGATGATGCGCTGAGACAGAAAAAGCATAGACATAAAAAAAATAAAAAAAAGAAGAATTTTGATATTAATATTGTTAAAGACACTGACACTGACACTCAAGTTCTTAATAACGATAAAGAAACGGTGAGATTCGTTTTTTAATTTCGATGGGACTGTTTCTTTTGTTTACCTATTTAAAACTTTCTGATGAGATATAAAAATAAAAACTAACCACATTTTTTTTTTTCAGCAAAACGGATTTCAATTTTACAGATTTTATCCTCAATATCGATATGCTACATTAAACCCATTTGCAAGAATTTTAACTAATTCATACTTTTGATAATATTATTTGATAACAACTTGTAAAAATACCATCTCATTATTGTTCCGTGTGAAATCTGTTTTTAACTCAGGTAAATTATTTTTAATATATTTGTTAGACATTAGTTTTATTATTTATATCGTCATATATAGATAACTAATTGATACATTTTAAAACCAATTTATTGTATCTATACATCTCTCTCTCTCTCTCTCTCTCTCTCTATGTATCTATCAAGCTTTTTATCAATATGGGCATATGGCAATAATTTAGAGAAGCACAAACGAAAACGTCTTAATAAGAATATTGTCAAGAATATTACAAATAATTTGTTGTATTTCCTATTGATTTACCCTATAATAAATTTGCTATTATGTAAACAGTTAAAACATAATCTATCAGTTACAATAATAATATATTATATAGGTACCTATCAAAAATATAACAGAAAATTATGATATTTCAATAGGTTGCAGTACAAATTAAATTTTCAAAAATGCATTGACTAGGTATTTAGACTCTATTGTATTATCTGTATTCAACTTGATTATGCTAATTAATTTTAAAAAATATATTATATTTAACACCTAACCATAAACTCGTAAATTAATTTCAAAATAACTGTCCACAATTAGTTTCTACATGAAATTTAGCTGTTAAGACAAAATGGTCTGTAAATAATAATTATAAACAGACGAAAAAAAATTATTTTTCTAAAAATGTATCCACTTATACTTATAAGTCTTAAGTAGGTACCTAACTATTTTATTAAAATTGATTTAAGTTGATTTAAGTGTTATTCTCTTTGTCCTTACATTATTGTATAACGTAAACCTTAATAGATGTAATACGTAACTCTCAACTTCCAACACAAACTCTACTTAAAAAATGTAGAAAAAAATATATAAATATTATGCATGTATTTTTCTAGTAGAAATTATTTCCATTAAAAGAGACGCTGCACCCGCATGGCATGTGTTATCTCCGTCTTGCAAGTGTACAACATAAAAAAAAAAAGTTTCATGTGGACAAGGACCAATTTGGGTCTGTAACCCAAATTTAGCAACTACATTTTTACACTAATTAATAGTAGAGATTTTGGACTATGCTGCAACGTCGTTTTTATTATTTCTATTTCAGACAAAAAAAAAACAAATTATTCGACGTTGAAAAACACAAAAATAATAGATTTTGAAACGATTAGAACATTTTTCGTATTAGTGATATATCAAAAATTAAAAGCAATGTTGCACAGCTAATGTTTTCTCTTATTGTACTATGAAAATTGTGTTGTTTAACTCGGATAACAACCCTAGGTAGCTAGTGGATCTTGTCTGCATGAAACAGTTTTTACTATATTGTTGTACCAATATTTGTAAGATGAAGACAACACATGTGAGTGATGAATGATGAAGCGTTTTAAATCGCCACTTTTAAGTCTTAAAATATAGATAATATGTACATTTTTAATAATTATTGTATGATGTTGGTGGATGACATATTATATTTTATTGTAGAAATACATTTTAATTATTTTTTCTAGGTATCTTTTATTTTAATACTGACCAAAACACCAAACTTAAAACTGCAAATATATTATTACCAATGAACACGTATTCACATCTGGACTTCAAAAATAAAAATAGAAAGATATTATTATCTTATTGTTTATTATTTAAATTAAGTTAGTTAACTTGTACTAGATTATTTCCCAATATATTCTTGCTATATTATTAAAACTTGTATAATTTATTTAAAAAATATTAATATACTGTTTAGTAATTTAAATAAAACATATTTGAGCAAATTACGAATATGATAATATATTGTTACAATTTAAAACGCACAAAAATTCCCTTAAATATTTTTTATGAATAGTTTTGAAGAACAAGTCGCGTCACAGAATTTGTCTATGGTGAGAGGGGTTACCATTTATATATATAATGTTATTATTATAATATTACCTATATTACATGTAATATTTTATAAAAAAAATCATTATACATATTTTACTTATATAGTTACTTTATATTTTAACCCCCCCTCCCCGTCGGTACGCTACTGTAATAAACGTAAATTTACTGTTGGTATGCAATGCGGTAACGAGTGTGTATAACGTTCTCTTAAAAAGTTAATAGGTGTAATATTAAAATTAATTAATTTACACTAATAAGTATCCAACTAACTATTATTATTAAAGTACCTCCTTAAATTTTATTTTTATTTATAATTAATATTAATATAAAAAAAACAACAATTAAATATTGCAATTATTACACATTATAGTCTTTATAATGACTTCTATGTAAATTTTTAATCATGTAAGATTATTTATTTTGTTACCAATCGAAATATGAAATAAATCAAGTAATAAACTCGAGAACTAAATAAATATATAACAATATCCATCATATAGCACGTTCATGATAATACACTAGTGGCCTCTCGTGATCTAGGCTGACTCATACAAAATATAATACTAAAATTCTGGATACGCTTTGGATGGCAGTTAAACGTCATTGACGAATAAAAGTTTGACAACACTTTTATAATAATAACAATACCGTGACTTTAATTAAGCACAGTAAAAAACGTGTGATATTGTGACACGTTACGTGTCAATAGTACATAATAAAAATTAAAAACACTATAGTACTAATAATAAATAATAGGTAATAATAATAATTAATGACGATAAACATGTAGGTACCTAGGTATATAATATAATATTAATGCTTATTATATATTATTATAATAGGTATAGTTGTAGTGTACCAAACTCTGTATAATTATCGTTACAAAATGAAACACTTAACAGTAGATTTCTTGTATTATTAATGAATTAATAATGATGAATGGATGATGTTCGGACGGACGTGATGGGTTTGTACAATGTAATAACAACAATATAATAAAAATAATATAATATGTATCGACGATATGAAAACTATATAAGAATAAAGGCAGCAATACTTATATAGGACAGGTGTAGGTAATGTAGGTTTTTAGGATGAGGTGGTTTTTTTTTTATTACCTATTAAATATTGTCCCGTGAACATATAATATAATGATATAATAGTAGGTAGGTATAATACATATAAAATATATTAAATAGATAATAAATATCAGTAGAGAGCTACTGATACCGCGGATACCGTTTGTTGGTGGATAAATACGTTAGATAATACGTTTACCGTTCGTACAATATCATCTATCCTTACCGCCACAGCAATTGCAGCACAACACGACGAAACCGGCGATGAGCAGACCGAACAGCACCATGTAATAGTATTTTGTAAAGGCCGTCGACGGTGACGAGGACGAAGTGGTAGTTGCTGCCAAGGCTGCCGCCGGGGAATGGAACGAACGGCTACCAACGGACGTCTGTCTGCCATCCGCCGAGGTGGCTGTTACCACGATCCCGTAAGTCTTGCCACCGGCTAGCTCTACCACTATATGTATAGGAATTATAAATAAATATTATATTATTAAATGAAAATATAAGGCGATGAGGATTGAACTTGGTCTCATAAAATATCTAATATTCAAATTTACCCAAAAAAGTTTCAGTAGTTTCACGATATTGTTCTTATTTTATAACTTATATAACTGATATTAATTCATTTAATACATGGAAACCCTTTGGACACTTACATAATCATGGCTAAATATATAGGTATGATCTCATTAAGACGCATTTACGTTCTGGGCTGCGCACGTACACTGCGGTGTGTTGTTACGCTGACGTATCGTTATGCCGTGGGTTATCTACAGTCCCTGTATAGTAGTATAAGGTCCAGTGGCGTACGCAGGGGGGGGGGTGTTAGGCAAATATGACACCCCCCTTAAAAATAAGTATTTATTTTAATTATGAAACGATGACTAAAAAAAAAAAGTCAATTCATGGTGCATATAATTAAAATTTATGAATATGACACCCCCCCATAAAAAAATCCTGGTTACGCCACTGTTAAGGTCTATGCTTCTACGATATACCTAATAACAAATACGAAAAAGATAGCAATAAAATAAATGGCTATGATCAACGTTTTGTTCAGTGATGTTCGTAGTTGTTTGACCAAAGGTTTACACAAAAACTTTAAAACTTTACAAGTTTTAATTATGCATCGCCGTTTTGTTAAACCAGAATATATATATATATATATTTCTATATAGAACTAGACGGCGAACTCCCGCTATCAGTTAAAGCCTGATTTTGTGGTTGGCATTAGATTTTATATGGTAAATATAAATTATGTTGTTTTGTATTTTATAATGTCTAAAACTATTTAAAAAAAAAAAATTGATTTTATATAAATCATTTTTCATTTACTACTATATTTTACCATTAAAAACGATGTTACCTATTCCTAATACATTTTGTATAGGAAATGTTTTGCCAACCACCAAAATGGCTGGTACTGATAAGTGAGCTTCACTCACGATTATAAAGAACAAAAAACAAAGAATTTCATACCAATATTGTAATCCCAATTTTATAAATTATATATATAATATATATTCCAGTCTCAAAGATTGACCTTCAATCTCAAGTAAGACTTTCTTGAGAGGTCCATTATCTAATCTTATTAAATCTTCTATTCTTTTATCCATTATTAACTTAATAGGTCCATAATTGTTCTTTTGTTTCACATTAAATACCATTAGGTAAAAATAATACAAAAAACAAAGATTTGCATACTATACTAATCTATAGGATACTACTCTTAAATAAATAAATAAATAATAATACATTAATTTCAATTTCACTTCACAAATACACAATATACATAATATAATATTTAAATTTATGCGGGAAATACATACATGATTTTTGACGACAATTCGTTAAGGCACGGCTAACTAGTAGTACGGTTAACTAGCAGCGCTTACATAGTGGTAAATAGCCGAACTATATCAACAAAACAATTTCTGACCGCGGTTGTGCCATACTGATAATAGTAATATTTGTTTTACCTATTAATCGTGAATCGTTATTCGTATTCTTTAATATTTAAAATGACCTGCTGTATTCCTTCATGTAAAACGAAAAATGAAAGTACTTTTTCAGTTTCTAAAGATGGAATTAACTATATTTTGCTTTAGTTCAAGCAAAAAGTAAAGGATACCTTACTCATCCAAATAATAATTTATATATTATTTTAAGATATTTAGAAACTTGTTTAGAAAAACACGCTAACTCAAATGATGTTTTTGAACTTACTTACAATGAATTCTTTAATAACAATTTTGAACTAAAATTTTCTTATTCTATAGGTACATTAAGTTGAGATGTTAACTATTTTTTTTCTTATTACATTATAATGAGAATGAGGCAATACACTTATATAGAAAACCAAAAAAACCTGAAAAAAAAAATAAAGCTAAACAAAAGTTGTCTAAATTAGTCAAATGTTAAAATTCTGTTTATGTTTATACAATTTATCATTTATAAATTGTACTTTATCAAATATTGTTTGTTAATATTGTTGTAAACTGATGTAATGAATACTTATAATATGAGTTTAATATTTTACATATTTTATTTTAGAGTTATATACAATTATAATTTATTATATTTTACTGTTTATACTTTGTTATTATAATAATATTATGATTAATGTGAGATATGATTCTGTGATAAAACATTTATAATATGAAATATTTCCGCTTGGAGCGCTACACCTTATTTATTTGCAATCTTAGATCATATACATAAATATATTGTATATGATCTAAGTTTAAAGTTTGCAATAGTCATTTCGTTTATCACCTTAGCAACCTGTATAATATCTTTAATCGTGTCTGTGACCGACACATAACCTGTTTTTTATAATCATGGCTTCACTTAACAATATAATCATCCACAATCTAATCTAACCATTCATGGCAAAGTAAATCTATTTGGTTGTGATCATAACATGATATTATTTCATTATTTGTTATTATATAATGTATAAACAAACCTCGTCCAGTCGTCCTGACTCCTAACTCGTAACTTCGTAAGAAGGACCTGAGTGGCTGAGCCAGTGAGCATTGGCCATTGAGCTTGAGCGCTGTAGGCACATGTTAAATATTTAACGGAAAACTTCTAAAGAGTGAATAATATCAAATTGCCAAAACCGGGTACAGTCATGATAACAGTAAAATCATTTGCGATATTCTGCGTTGTAATAATTCCGTAGGCGACTTATTTTCACCGACGATAGTAATTTGAATATTTCAAATCATCTTCTCACATACGAATATCTTTCCGTCAGTATAATATTAATAATATGGAAGACGATTATTTATATTTATTAATTTCGTCTCCGCTGCCGATACAGCAATAGACTTTCAAATATTTCAAAATCAAACTACTTAACTTAATCTTACTACAATGTATTCCAACTACAAGTTAAAGTTATAAATAATTTACCATTCGTTCAAAGTAAGTACTAAACTACTAAGCACTATTAATTAAAGCTAGTGTTGTGTTGTGGTGTCACACGTTATTATACTTGCCCACAATTATTTACAATTTTGCACATAATCGGTTACATAATATACCTAGTTATACGTTAGTATAGGTACTTAGGGTTGCAGATTTCAAAATCACCAAACCGGGACATAATATTATTAAATTAAATAACCTTTTTATTATAGTTTAGTCCAGTGATTTTCAACCGGTGTGCCGCGGCACAGTAGTGTGCCTCGAAATTTTCTAGATGTGCCGCGAAAAATGTTATTAAATTAGGAAAATAGTGTTTTCGGCAAAGTTGCCGGAGTTGTTGTGGTTGTCAAGTACGTGAGTGTGCCGTGAAAATTTGTGATGTATAATAGTGTGCCGTGAACCAAAAAAGGTTGAAAACCACTGGTTTAGTCTATAGTATAATTAATTGGAATAATAAATATCTGTTATTTTATTTAAAATTAATAAACCAATACAATTTTTTTTACATAAACTACATTTCATTTACATTTATTTGTTATAAGCTAACTTGGGTATTTTTCTGTTGAATGGATTTTTTTCAATACAGCTATATTCTTAATTTTTTCATAAAATTCATTACGAGTTAGTCCAAAATATCAATATTAAATATTATGTACAATATTATTCCATACTTCTTTATTAAATAATACAATATTAAACTTATTTTTGCTCTGCTTTCATTAACCAGGACAATGATTCATACTTCATATTTTATGACTACTCTTGAGATAGACATAGATAATTTATTGTTATTATTTCAAGGAGTTAAAAATTAATTTAACAAGTATTTTTCGAGTTACAAATATTGCATTGAATGTATAGGAATTCTCTATGGACAAACAAATAAAAATGAGTTATTGAGACTACCTACTGTATCACTTATTAGGACATTAAATAATGTAGCGGTGTAACATTTTATTGTATGTATATAGTAAGTACAAACTGACAGATTTATCCAAACTAAGAATGAATATTTCCTTTTTTTGCTTTTACATTGATATATCTAATCAAAAATGTAATGGTTAGGTATAAAAAAAATTGACAAGTATTTGAATTTCATGTTTGCCTGTATTTTAAAAAGTAAAGATCAAGTGAATAATTCTAATATAAATTTATAATAGGTATACACTATGTGTTCTCTGCACTTCCAGTTCATCACAAAACATTTTAATTGTATTTAGGTATTTAAGTACATTTGACCATAGATTAAATATTCTCAACAGGAAATTATTTGCAATTATATTGTTCCCTAAGCCAAATAAAACTCACAACTTGCTAACTGTCAAACAAAAAGTATCAAATGAACCAAATATATTGAATAGCTTACAATGCACACAAAAATTTATCAAAAATAAATATAAATTGTGTAACGTTTTATATTAATATATATGTGTGTGTGTTGGTGTATACATATGAATATAAAACCATCAATAATACTGATTCGATTACAGTTTATCTGGAGTGTTATATATTATATAATTCAAATGTATTCTTAAGAGGATGCTATCCATGCATTTGTTGTCTGTCTTACACACGCCCGACATATCAAAATTTTGTTCACTAGTTTCAATATTGTGCTGTTAACTTTGTTAACTTTGATATTAGAGTGAATTGACCAATTATACAATTTTTAGATAATAACATTATCTGTGCTTAAGCGTTGGTTTCTATTCTATAGTTTAATTTTCAAGCGAGATATGAGCATTTTTAATTTGTAATATTTAACTGCATACTTGCTCATAGTATGCTTGAAAAAATTGAAAAATCGACAACGCTTAAGCACAGATTTAATCTAATAGCAAAACAAACAGTACACTATTGAAACTAGTGAACAAAATTTTGCTATCAGGTGTGTGTAAAACGGAGACAACAAATGCATGGGTAGCGTCCTCTTAAACATAGTCAGATTAAAAAAAAAATAGTCAAGTAAGTATAATATATATATATATATATATAATTTATAAAAAAAGTTAATTTAATCAATCATAATATACACTTAAAGTATTCCCAAACTGCTTTAATTAATTTAACTTAACCTAGTTTACTATTAATTAATTACTCATACATTGGAATAAAACCTACCTTCACTTTATTTATGCAATATGTGTTATACTGGTACGTTATTGTTTCAACAATTACTCAAAACAAATAAAAATATTAAAAATTACAATAATGAATAAGAAATGTTGATGTATGTTATATTTATTATTATATAATCTAACCCTAACCTAACCCTTCTCATCTTTCTATTATTTAATAAATTGTTTAATTAAAGTTTAAAATATAGTTTAATTAAAATACTTGTATATTAATTATAGATTTATATTTTGTGATGTATTATCTACTTAAAATTAAAACAACTACAAATAATTAGGTACCATGATATATATATATTTTTTTTATAGGTATAGATTTCCAAAAATTTTGATTTCCATCGTTGAAATGTCAAGTTTAAATTATTTATGAACATGGATAACGAGTCGTTAAATATTGATAATTCAACTTTATTAAGAGATTTCAATGAAACTCAACCTAATCAAGAGTGGTCTCCTTTCATATGTTATGGACCTTCACATTTGCCCACGTTTAAAGTTTCGCTATATTTAAACGGAAATCGGTTTGATGGTTATGGTTCTTCTAAGAAAAGAGCTAAAATAAATGCAATAATGCAATACAAATCATTCACCATGAATTGTAATGCTGATTCTGAGACCAATAATACTATAGAAAGTGATAAATCGACTCTCAAAAGAAATTGTACATTCTTGATGGAAAACTCATTATTAAAAAAAAATGCAATAGAATCTCAAGTTGCTATACATCAAACAACAGAAATACCGGTTTCTAAAAAACAATTTGAAGACAATTTGATTGAATACCTACCATCAAAAAATCTTGCAATTGAACATCAAGTTGCTATAAATCAAACATCAGCAATATCCATACTACATGAAATATTTCAAGGACAAACCTTGACATATGAACACGAACAGTCCCATGGTCTATTGGAAACAATTAGTGTCATTGTTTCTGGTAATAAATATATAGGTTATGGGAAAAATAAAAAAGAAGCAAAAGAAATAGCATGTCGTAATGCTTTAAAATCCTTGAGTAAATTACAGTCAATAGATAATCTCAAGTACAAAAACCAATTAGAAATGTTTCTTACTGATTATGGTGATTCTAAAATTATTGATCACTTTGCTGGAATCACAGATAAAATATATCAAAAATTAGAATTTACTGAAAATAAATTTAAAGAATACTCAGTTATAGCTAGTATTATCAAAGTAAATGAATTAGTAGCTAATGATGAATTATTTTTCATGTATTGATGTATCTATTTTTTGTTTATATAGATGACAAAAGAAGATTTGAACTCAGCGCAAGTTATTTGTTTGGCTACTGGTACAAAGTGTTTATCTGGTAACTATTTGAGCCTAAGTGGTGAATCTTTACATGATTGCCATGCAGAAATATTGACCCGTAGATGTCTAATAAAATACTTTTATAAAGAACTCATGGAATCGGTGAAAGGATATCCTTCAATATTTATCCCAGATAGTAACAAATCTAAGTTCAAATTAGCAAAAGATATTACATTTCATTTATATATTAATACTGCTCCTTGTGGTGAAAGTAGAGTTTATAGCTTTTCAGACACAGAACACCAGTTAAATCGATTAAGCCGTGGTTTGCTCCGATCAAAAATAGAAAATGGTGCAGGCACTGTATCTGTATTTGGTCGAGAATTTCAAACATATGATGGAGTTGCTCAGGGTGAACGTCTTGTTACTATGTCATGTTCAGACAAACTAACACGTTGGAATGTACTTGGACTTCAAGGTAATTTATTATCAAATTTTGTTGAATCTATCTATTTAGAATCAATATCAATTGGAAGTATGTTCAATTTACATCATATGGAGCGAACAATTTATGGTCGTGTTGAAAACAGTATTAGTCAATTACCACAAGATTATAAGTGAGTACTTGACTTTACTTATTTTAAATCTCTATTTTATAATTATTTTCTTCTTGCAGGGTACATAAACCTAAACTCCGTGGTTATAGTATACTTCCCCGTAGATCTACTACACAATCATCTTACTGCACTAATTGGATTGTAAGTGAAGGAATCGAAATTATTAAAGGAAGTATAGGTAGAACAATTGAAAACAGGTTATCCCGGGTATGTAAAACTTCATTGGCTAATGAATATATTAAATTGTGTTGCGCTACTAATAATTTATTAACTCTTATTGAAAACGAAAATAAAGTATTTTATGATTCATTAAAAAATAAAAATGAGAATTATTTAGCTGCTAAAAATGAATTATTATCAACATTTAAGTCATTAAATTTTGGGACTTGGGTACATAAACCTGAAGAACTTAAAAGCTTTGAATTACATGTTGGTAAGGAAAGTGATAATATTATAAATAATAGTAACAATCAGGGCAATGAATCTTAAAAGTATTAAAATATGTATGAAGTTTTTTGTTATTTATAAATGTAAATATTTGTATATATATAAAAAGTATGAACTCTTAAAATGATTTTGACCATTTAACTACAGAAGTTATTAGTTAAATTTAAAATTTATATTTTTTTCAATTTTGTGTGACTGAATTCCTGTATTTTAATATCTTACTTTGTCTTTCTCAATAATATGTATATTTGTCAAATTTGTTTATCTTTTTTATATCATACAAACTTTATACAAAAAATAAACATTCAAAATGTATTAAAACCATTATTTAAAATAGTCTTATTACTTTTTAAGTAAACTGCTTTGTATTCCTCTTAAGTTATAACTTTGAATACTTTTGGACTATTTTTTTTTTTACTCTTATAACATCCACAACTCTGATTTTTGAGTTTTAAATGTAAGAAATAAATAAAAGTTGTGAGGTACCTAAGTAAGACGAATCAACTGAATAAAAACAGATAAATAGGTGAGGAGTGTGACATAGATATCACCATCAAAAACTTTGTATGTACAATAAATAGACACAAAATTTATGTTAAATAAATATTGAATTATTTTGCAAGAAATAAAATTATGAAATTTTGTATTATATTAATGTTTAAAATTATTTGTATACCTGTGATTAAATATTTTTTCAAATATAATCATTAATATTATTAAATCCTAGTTTTTTTTTTAAATTTACTATAACAAAAAAAAATTTGTCAAGTTTGTATGAGTTAGTTCATTGAATCATCATTAACTTAGTTTGAAAGTCCCCACCCAATAAACATTATATTTTTATTTTTTTTTTTTATGTTAAATTAATAAATAAGTATTGAATTATTTTAATATTAAAAACTTTACAATTATACCTATAACATTAAAAAAAATTATTTTTTATTTTTAACCTAGTTGATGTCCTATTTTAAAACATTGCATTAAATTTATGAATTACTAATAGAAAATTTATTTTATTGTCAGAAAATTTTTTACCAAATTTTACCTTTAAAATATGATTTAACTGGTTTAAGATAGATACAAAACGACACTTGCACGAAAATTAAATTTTATACATACTTGTTATTTATAAAACAAATGTATACCTACTTTTGAAAATATAAATTACAGGTGAGTATATAAAATGTATGATTTTCTGGTGGAGCAATAATATAAACTTCTATCTATCACATTTCAAATGTAGCAGTGCAATTGCTACATTTTGTTCCAATTCAATAAATATTGGAATGAAGTAAAAATTAAAACTAAAATAAGTATAATTTAACCACAAAGTGGTGGAAAAAAAATTTTTTTCTATAAGTCACTAATTCATAAGACAGGTCATTGTTTGGATAATTAATTTAGTCTACCTACATATAAGATGTAGGACCTTTAGACCTGGGTTTCTTAGTTAGAATTCCGTGAACCCCTAGGGCCTAGATAATCTGTAGGTGATAAGTCTGAAGTCCACAGAATAGTTATGCATTTTTTTCAAATGACTTTTTAAAGTAATTTGTACATTCTATTTAATAACTTGGTATAAATCCGGTATAAATTGTTGTAATTAAAATTGAATTTCTTCATTCTTTCTTTTTCTTTAACTTTTTTATAAGTATAATATATATTTATTTACACTATATGCATACCTATTCAAAAGCACTAACCTAGAAACGCATACCTATAATAATTGAATTTTCTTGTAAACTTCAACACTAACTATAATGATGTAATTGGTATACTTAATATAATGATTGAATTAAAATCAAAACAAATGGCACGCCAAGATTTTAATTAAAAAATTAACCCAAATTGGTGTACACTGTACACTGACATTAACTGCAACATATATCCAGGATAATACAATTTTTGATTCTAATCACCACTATAATATACCTCTGTGAGTCAAGATATTTTATATTTACATTGTTCGCCAATTTTATTTAAGGTAGAGGGGTTATTGATTTATAGCCATATTTAGTATCAAAAAGGGGTCCATGTATCAGAATAACTTTTCAAGCATCATTTTAATACCTAATAAATAATATTTTAAATTAAAATGAGTAATTGTTCAACAAGCCTTAAATGCTAAAAATTAAGAAATGATGGATATTATACTAAATTTATAATAATAGGGGTTCAATTAAGAAAAAAAAAATCACAAAAATATATGAGATAGGTACAGAAATAGATGTTAAAGGATTCATATCGGTTATTTTTATTTGATCAGGAAATTCGATTGGTATTATTACGTATGTCGAATCTTACCTACCTATGTATCTTTCGTTGGCTTCAGTAAACGCCGATCCAAGTTCTGAGCCATCGTGAGCGTCGTACCATTTAACCACGTATCGCTTGATGCGATGTTCGATGATGAACTTATTCATTGTCCATGATATATTATAGCCGGTACCGGAGCGTTCTACTCGAATGTCTAACGGGTGGTTATCGTCGACGAGACTCTGAGGCTTTTCGTGCAACTCTTCGGTCGACCGGCCGATGGTTTCTACGAAAATAATTTAATAATAATAATTGTTTTACATAAAAAATGTAAATCACAAAATATTAGAAATTACATTATAATATATTACCATAGTCCATACAGGTAACACTGTAAGAGCCTAGAACCGAACCGAAAAAATCCGTTTCAGAACTTTTATTTTTAAATGAAAAATATCGAATTTTATAATGAATATATAATACAATTTAACCGTCGTTAATGACATTATTTGTAAGTACCTATAACACCATTGTTGATGTGTGATGTGTGAACGAAATGCTCACTTATTACAAATTACAATACACATGGACGTAGAGCATACAAATTAATACACCGCGATACTGACAAATATCAATATTGAACTGCTAAAGCACAATTAATAATTATAAAATATTAAATAATAAATAATATCAAGGTAATACGGTTAAGTATATAAGGCGATCAGTGGACAGTGACGTATGAGCCACTCAGCCACTGCGGCGAGCACAACGCAAACATATTATTATATGGTAATAATGTTATATTAGTTATTACATAGGTATACGGCAACATTGGACTTAAATAACTTTATTACCTAGTTATTTATAATATTTAATGTTTTTCCCACGGTTTAAGATAGTATGGTCACAGAATAGATGATATTTTCATCTATTCTGATAGATGATTTCATCTATTCTGTGGTATGGTTGCCCAACGACCCATGATAAGATCGTTTTAAACTGGCAACCAAATTAAATAACTAGAACAGCTGGAACATTGACCATTAG
>VUJU01003301.1:14504-27133 GCA_009835225.1 Aphis craccivora | reverse complement strand
TCGATAGGTTGTTTTTAGACTACCTGTACTGGAGGAATCGATGCGGGCGGAATCGATATACCTTATCCCCTAGTATAAAAAGGTCTGGCGGAATCGATGAAATCCCATGTATATTGTATATAGAATAACGGCATACTAATACTTTTATTTTTGTAGGGAAGGGTTTAGGATACAGCACATCATATTATATCGTTTATAAATAGAAGACTACGTGAAGTTGATTTTATAATTATTATTGAACTGTGTTCTGTATTAAAAATTATAATATAAAATAATTTTATACGTGCGTAAATTGAATTAAAAATTAAAATGATATTTGTTTTTGCTGTAGAATATATTATAGAAGAAAATACTTTTTTATCCAACGACCCATCTTAACGCTTAATTTTCAACACCAGTCCTTCCACTTCTGAAAATCTTAAACACATCACTTGGTTAAACAGCGTACAGAGTAGTACATCTACGTGATGGTTAACACACCGCAATTACAGATGACGATGAACCTCGCGCAAGCTAGACCGTATCATTTGCATCTTTTGACTGTACCTTTTGGCATTCTTAAGCAATGCATCCTTTAATTCATTCGGTGTCGTCGACACTTCTATCCCTTCCTCGCAATTTCCCCAGTGGTCAGTTTGGCATCCCGGACGATCTGTGGTCTTAGGTAATACTGTTAGTTCGACCGACAGTCTGACACAATCCGGCTGCATCGTGGCTCGGGCTATTGCGAACTGCTCGTGACCGGTGCATGGGCCCCGCGTACCCAGCTCATAACACTGTCCGTCGATCCAGCGGGCGAGTGAAGTTGGCTGCCAACGCTGTTGCTGCAAACCCGATCGCTGGGACATCAGTGATGATGAATCGGTCAGGCGGCGTTCTTCGGCGCAATCGTCCACTGTACAGATGCCGTGTCTATAATGTATAGACGCAAAAAACATTTTTATTATATATTATATATATATATATATATAAATGATAAAATATTTAAAAAAAAACAATACTACTTAACAATATAGTGCAGTTATTATTTACAATGGTGTTAATTGAAATATTTTAAAATTCACTGTACTCGAAACATATTAGTTTCCAGTTTTTGGATCATGACCTCCTGGGAATTTTTAGCAACACACACGCTTAACCTAACCATAACGGTCAAAATTAAAACAGTATCTAGCTGCTAAAATCTCTCGAACATAAAAAAACGGGTTTATTATTATTTGTTTTATACCTAATTGAAAAGATTGATCCCATCAGTCACCGGATTTCCTCTGCCGATGCTATGTTTTTATAATATAGTTGTATAATTATTTTTTTTTTACTATTAATTGCTGTATAACAGGACAAGTTTTAATATATTAAGGTACATAAAATAAAGTTTTATTAAATAACAAATAATCGTGTAAGCTAATAACACCATACAGTAGCCTCAACTGAAAATAAGTGAATTTAGTATAACCAAAATGATTTTTTTTTTTTTTTTGATATCCAGCACCTTCAAAAAATAATTAAAATATAAACTAAATATAATATTTTTGTAAATACATTTATTCGTATGTTGAAATGTGAGTGTTTTTTTAGCAATTAATCTATTCTCTAATAGTGTGCATTATGTTGTTAATTATTATATAGGTACGTTTGAAAATAGGCGAAATTGCAGGCATATTCGAGGGGTTCACCATGACTGACATTATGAAACACAAATATTTTAAAAGCGCATTTTAACAGAAAATGTATTAGCTAAGAAAATGCGAAGATGCTATAAGTTTGTGACATGAGAATGTTTTCGGAATAACTATACGTGAATTCCGTGGATTATTATGGTTGAATACTGTTACGTAATTCGTATATGCACCACAAATAGCAAAAGTTTGAAAATTATGGTTGAAGAAGGATAGGAATGGTAAAATGCGTGCACAAACCCTGTTTGTGAACATGTATATCAATAGAGATACTAATCTATTGTGAGGGATGCGTAGTCGGTTGTTATACGCGTATATATTGGCTAAAATTCCCTATTAGTTTAAAGCTTGTTAAATTAATATAACAAATTAGAAAACGAACACAAGTATAATTTTTAAAATTATACTCTAATACATTTTCATCTTATTATATTCAACAATTGTGTTTGGACCATTATACCTATCGGAGTATTTTTAGATATTGTAATACATTTTATTGTTTTTCAAACATTAATTTCACTTTCTAGTTTACGAAGAAAAAAATGTGCCTAAAAAAATTTAATAGTTAAAGCATCGTTCATAGTAATGTTCATACTAGACAAACCAATACCACGTATATAGAATATTTGTTTAAATATGTATTTAAATTCATTTTTTCTTTAATTAGCACATTAATGGATTACTCATAAATAACTTTGTTTAACACTATTCAAATATAAAATATGTATAAAAAAATTGTTTTTGAATAAGTATTATGCGTGTGGTAGAAATAAAAGTGTTCCCAGAAAATATTCAACAAGAAATCAGAGTCTATTAGCGTATAAAAGTGCTTATAAACTCAATAAATACACGTACACCTGCTTATATGTAAAGTTAAATTTTAAAATTAATTTAAAATTTAGCTCAATGGTTATATTATGACATGTGCATTTCCTTAACTTCAGAAATAATAGTACAATATTTATGGTAAAACAATTTGCATGCAGGTAATTAAAATTAGATTATATGTATACTAAGAGGAAAGCGTATGCAATAATTGTTTCTGAAATAAATGATTTATATATTAAATAAATCATGTGTTGGATTTTAAGATGGAAGATATTATGTATATTATGTTGCACAATGCACAGTATATAGTATTATAATGTATATTGTATAATATATGTAAGGCAATAGCTAAGCTTAGGAGTGTACCGTTTGTCCCAATGTCCCAAAGGTCATTAATCTAACACACGGCTGTTGGGCCAATCAATTTGAACCTCGAGGACAATCACCATGCGAATATAATATGTATAGGTAATGGGTATTAGATTATTTATAATAGTTTCAATGGGTGTACCTTTTAAACCAAATTTACCCCTTCTCTATATTAATTTGTTTTTTTTTATCTAAAATCAATGAACATGAAACTAATTTTGCCAGGCAGATTTTTGGTTAATTTTAAAATTTGATTGATTTTACTTAATTTTGTAATCTAATTATATTTTAGGTATTAAACCTTACCTTTTTAAAGTTATAACGTCTTAATTTGGAATTTATAACGAGAATTATTATTTATAACTTATATATTATAGGTACTATTTTAGTGTACATATTATGCAATTATTCTCGTTATCGATTTCATACACGTGATAACCAGGCATATTTAATTTTTACTCTTGTTAAATTATTATTTATACAAAATGATCTTGACAATTTTTTTTGAGATTTATTAAGTTTGGCTACATTAATATTATTTCTTTAAAATATTATAATACAATTTGATTGCTTATATTCGCTCAATAACATGCACTAATATTAATATCAAAGTTGGGAAAGTTAGTCGTTTTTTTCAAGTACAAGTATAATAGTTAAAGTTAAATTAATGTAGGTAATATAAAAAACTAACGAAATTAGAAAGTTTGTTAGTTTTTGAATTTTTTCAGATTTTTAACTTAGTTTGTTAGAAGTTAGAAATTAGTCTTTTTATAATTAAAAATATAAATTTAAAAACCCGTTTATTCAATGTATACAATTTTAATACAAATAATTTATAAATATATATATATATTTTTTTTTCGATCACTGTTCATTATTTCTAATAGTATATTACTCATACTTTTCCTAGTTAAATAGTCTAGTATATCCTGAGTTACCTATCTAACCTGAGGCCCTTATAAAACAACCACTGCAGTCTTATGCCCAGGTGAATTACGTTTCATTCATCCCCGCTAATTCCGGCACTTAGGTATATATAATATTCCGAAATAGTAAAAGCAGAAAGAGAGCAAATAAAAGATCCAAATAGACCGTTAATGCCCATCATATACTATGTATATAGTATATTACATAGTCATTGTACTCGCCTGGCTCCATATGGCGTTAGCACGTGATCTATTGGACATGGACCCTTTGAGTACACTGGATAACATGGTTGAGACTGCTGCGAGTTATAGTCATCATTGCTGGAACTGATGATGCGTACGTAAGGGACTTTACCGCCGTCATAACATTTGCAGAACCCATCGCCGTACTCGTCGATAGCCAACACGGTGTTAGCACCGGCGCATAGCCGATCACGCCGAGCCGTTTCCTGGTCGTGGCAAAACCCGTCACGTGGCCAGTACACATCTGACTCGCTGCATCTACGTCTCTTGCATTTGACTCTCAACAGACGTGGCTCCTGTAATTGAACTTCGTCTGACGCTTTTTCCAATACCAACCACTGTCCTATACACACACTATTTTATAATAACACATTATGAATATATCAATATAGTGATATTACACTTAATAACAAAAATAATAAATAATAAATAATTAGTAATATATTGTTAATCAGTTTTATAAGTAAATCTATTCAACAAATTTCGCTCAAAATCACTTGTCTGTAAATGCGGTGGATTTTATTATACCCAGATCTGTCAACAACTGTCGGACTGTGGAAGGCAAGAAACTGGACCGTAAAAATATCTCGATTAGATTATGACGATTATGTTATTAATTTATTATAAAGATCTGACAACATTTTTTTTGGTCTGGTCTTCATTTATTTATTATTTTAATCTTTCAGAATCTAATAGAAATTACTTATCGACCTCTAACCTAAATATTTGTATAATAATAGTGAGTAATATTACCCGAAATATCGTCAAGCTTAAAATTAATCGATCTTTTTATTATTGTTTTCTATTTTACTTCAGTAAAATTATCTGTGTAATACAAATACTGCAATTACAATTACTAGTTTTATGATTTTCCATTTCTTAATACTACCTATGAACACTGCATTTTTTATGTAAATAGTAAACATACAAATACATATTTAATGAATTCTTAAAAGTTAACTTAAAACCAATATGTGTCATAATTCTTTAAGATTGGTATTCGAAATTTGTTTTAATTTGTTCACATCAAAATATGTCTTGAATTATAAAAATTACCTAATCATAAAAATAATTCTTGTAATTATTATTATTATTATTGTTTACAAAACAAAATAGTTTTTTTAACCATTTTTGTAAAAAATTTTAAATGTCATGTTTCTATACTTATTATGATAATAATATAGGTACTATTTAATCAACTTCAACCATTTAAATAAATAATAAAATATTCAATTTACGTGTGCCATCACTAAATATTCACGTGTTAGCCATCATATATAGCAACAGAGTTGAAATATAAGCTATAAAAGCTATTAAAACCTTCCAAATCTTAAGAAACCTATATATTGACAAAACTTTTATTAAAATGGTCAAATAGTTTTTGAGCCCATAGAGAACAAACAAAGAAACGATAATTTTTAAATGTTTACCTGTATTATGTAATATATATATATATATATATATATATATACATTCAATAGATTTCTATTAAACATAAAAGTTTGACTTAGAAATTATTTTCTATTAATTAATATAACTAGGTACCTAACTACTGATTAATTAGCACTACGTTTAACTGAAATTAGAAATTTACTCAAGTACGCGTGTTTCGACAAGCTACAAAAACGTTGTGTATGTGATAAAAACTATTATAGTATGTATTATAATAATTAATGACGCAACGCATATATAGCTTTTTATGGATTCACAATACTGAAATTCTTCATTCCTCAACATTTTCATTCCAAAACAAAACCGATTACTACTTATTGAAGATGAAAAAATTAAAAAATAGGAAACCGTAGTGAATAAAATTTTTTTTCAAAACCACTAGAAATACATTATTATGTACACTGTTAAATACACGATATAATTATACACGTAAATCAATCGACATTTAATTATATCCAATGACTTCACGTTCAATGCCTTTAAACTAGCTATACATAAATAATGAATCAACGTAAACCCTTATCCTTCAAGTCCTCATATTTCTACCGTGCACTGGTTGTCCTTTTATGCTATGCGGTTAGGTGTGTATAATAAATTAATTTTTGAAATATAGCTTCGTACCTACTATATCTTACTGCGAAAGTGCCAAAACGCATGTCCTTTTTATTTTTACATAATACGTAACCACCCAAAAGGTACGTATGATTTTTAATATTTAGGTACCTCCTCCGTATATCAACTATTCATTTAATATTCACCTACGCACTATAAGACTCTTCCTATATACATCGTATATTTTATGTTTATAAGTAAATAGACAGTGTAGCTTGAAATATTAACATATCATAACAATATGTGTGGGTACAATATTATATATATATATAATTCATTTCTGAAGTGTATAATGTTTAATATGAAAAATAAATAATGTTATTTATATTCTCAAAATGTGTCCTTGTAATTGCTTTGTACATAATTTTAATTTATACTACACCTTTATTTAATGTGCATTGCGTGTATATAATTAAAGTCAAAATATTATTTAATTATTTTTATTCAGTGCTATATATAGTTTTACTCAAAGTGAATCTATGATTAATCGGAAATGTAGGTATACTATAAGGTAACAATCGTTCAACATGGTTTATATTAAACCGCGGTTCTAAAATAATATTAAAGTAAGTGGTCTTAAATCACGCAGTTATGAATGATAATATAATAATAAATAATAGTAGAAATAGGATTTTATGTTGGGAGCGAAGAGCGATTTAACTAAAAAAGTTTAACAAAATATAACGTACTAGTATTATTTCTTAAGTCTTCATTATATGATCGTATTGACATATATTATATCAAACGTTATGGTATTGTATCCACACGTATTAAAGATAAAAATATGTCAACAAATCAAACAAATATTTGATAAAGATATCTATGTAACTATTTATTATACGAGTATATAAGCTACAATTAGGTATAACAATTAAAAATAAATAATTAAATATTTTAAAATGCTAAGAAATACGTTTTTCTTTTAAATTATAGTGTATTATTTAGATCTATTAAAATTATATGAATTATTTAGTTACAAAAACTTCAAATATAATTTGAAACAATTAAATACACTTCTTAGAATAAGAACAACTTAACGAGAATAATTAAATAAAAACAATTTCTAAACTTCGAGTTGTTATTAAATATTTAATTTTAAAACAATCAAAATATTTTAACGAAAAAATATCATTGTAAACTTTTGAAGTTTACTTATAACGTACTTTGTTACAACCACGAAATAAAGAGTTTTATTTTTCGTAAACATCATTCTTCAAATAAAAATTTGAAATAGTTTTCTGTTATTCATCATAAATACTTAAGCATTAATAATAATATTAAATGATAGTAAAAGGGTTACTCTATTAAATATTTAAACATGGTTTAAAATTTAAATAATTATAAAAAATTGATTTGGTTGATATTAAATCATTGTAGATTATAATATTTTATTGCATTGCACGTCATCGGAGAATTTCATTTTGCTAAGCTTTAATTACCTAATATGTCATTAGTGATATAAAAATCGAATATAGGTATGTTGTATGTTAATAAGTTATAATTCTGTCATCCTTAAAGTATACTTATTATTTTTACGATTTACATTAAATTGTAGTAATTAAAAACCTTAATAGACTGCTATACACTTCAATGAAAAAATATATCAATATAATATACTTATTGTCCTTAATTATTCACCATTTGATTATAATTTTTAAGTTAAGATACATTGTTGAGATGTTAATGGGTAGATACTAGATATTTTGAAAAATCCAACTACCTACCTACTAATTTTAATTAAAATAAATCTCCCCCTTGTATGTGAGATTTATTTTTCATGGTTTACTTACATTGTATTTTTTTAAATTAAAAACAAAAATATGCAACGTTGTTTAATATTTTTGATTACATTACCGTCTAAGGTCTACAACACTAGTCTACAGCTTACATAATTCATTACTCGGTAGTTTTAATAACATAACTTTTAAATTATAATAATTAAAAATATGAGTCAATAATAGGCCCAATAATAGGTATATTCTCTTTGGATTTTCTTGTAGTTATATACTTGATAATTATTTATTGGTGGAAATTGTTCTAGAATTAAGGTATATAAATAAATAATTTATTTACGCGGAAGATCTTAGGTTCTTGATTATTTATCTTCACGTATCCTTTAACTACACGGAATTTACTTTATACTTAATAGTTTTATACTTGCGAAAACAATACCCTTGAACTATGTTAAAATTGGGATTACGTCGATTACGACGATTACGTATTTACAGTTGTAGGTTATGCACGTGCAATTTTTTAAGTTTTTACTGCATATCGTGCATATTGAATGGTTAAGTTATGTGGATTACCTTTAATATTACAGCAGGTAGTATATGTAATTTTTATACAATGAGTAATGGTTATAAGTATGTATATTGTTTTTAGACTTTGTGTAACACAACACATTATTCTTGTTAGATGATTATAACTTTAAATGTATAAGATTAATTTAATCATTTTTAAAAAAAATATAAAAACTATTTTAAATTGTCAAAAGAATCATTTATCTAATAAATTTTTAAATTTTATTACCAAATTATGTGTATTTATTATTAAAATTACTAAAATTACTTATCATTTAATTTGAATAAATAATATATAGTTTAATTCTCTAACATATTCTTATTATTTTTTGTAAAATGCATTATGACTATGTATTAATATATTTTGTACCTATAAGGTTTAATTTAATTTAACATTTTATTAGTTATTAATATTTTTTATTTAGCTTCAAGATTTAATTATAGATACTAAATATTTTACGCATTTAATTTAATACTTTTCAACCATTATAATAGCTGGAATAATAACTGTCTAAGATTTCTATTTTTAATTTTTATGTTCCATTTTCTTATATTGTTTAAGTGTTTTAATTGTCTGGAACTCAGGAAATGTTCAAGGCTCAACCATTTTAATTGTATAATTGTTAAATCGTGTGCTTAACCTTTTTTGAAAAATATAATCATTGTTTTTTTTTTTTTTATGTAAATTGTAATTAATTATAACTATATTAATTAGAAATGAATATGTTTATTATACTGATTTTAGCCCAAGATTGTATTTACTCACATGATATATATGAATAAGTACGACACCAAATTTCAGGGGTGAAAATGTTTGTTTTTTACCATGTTGATTAATTTAAAATTTTTTAACAAACAAATTATTCTGAATAAAATAGTTCATACAATTTATTTGCTTATTCTGTACATTATAAAATAATATTGTATAGTTACCTATTAGCTACAATATACGACTAAGTGCGGTATATATTCATAAGTTTAAATATATATATATTAAATAATATTATTATCTAATCTTTTAATAGCTTTTATTTAGAAATAATTATTAAATAATTCAATAGTAATAGCCATTTATTATTTATTAATATATTTATGCTGTTTATATTATTTTTAATTAAGTTATTATTTTAAATAAAGTGAATAATAATTTTGTTTATGAGGTGTTAATATTTTTGGTATATTAAGAGATATAGAAAACGTAAAAAACGAAAGTCAATAACTATCATTGATCTTATATTGTTATAGTATCAGTATGTATACTTCAATTTTTATTTTTATTTTTTAATTGAAAAGTATTAAGTTATTTTATCTAATAATATATAATGTATTCTGTTCTTAATGTAGCCTATTGGTCTTTTATTGTTTGTTTTTTAAAATGTAGGCAAATAATACACGAAAACAATTTACGGATCTATATTATTAATTTGTTACTTAATATTGTAATTTGTATACTTTTTTTTATTTAGGTAACCAATATTTTATTCCATATTTTTTTAAAAAATTATTATTATTTATTAAAAATATAAAAAGCGGGTATATAGTTTAGCCATGTATAATAATGCGTTATTAAAAATACGCGTCTTGTCACTTACCCTCATCGCACGGTCCTTTAGTCAACAAGTCCCAACAGCGGTCTTCGTAGACAATTTTGTTCATTGACAAACACTTTTCGTTAATGTATTCTGACGGCTCTTGCGGATTCGATATGGTCAGATCAGCTAAATAATAACCAAAAACATCCGTCAACGACACGAATATAAGTAAAGAAACAAACATAACGTTTGGTAAATTATTCATAATAATATTATGTTCTATCGTTAACAGAATCACTATTAAAGACGTATAGATTGATTAAACGTATTGAATAAAAAAATAATCTTAAAATACAATAATTTAAACTTTTATCGTAAAATATTTGTATAAAAACAAAAAAAAAAACTGTGCGAATCACACCGACAGCTTGCCGATTCGAAATGATTGAATTTAACGACTAACCGTAATTTATGTTTTACGTAAATATCGCGCTATTATAATATAAATTGTACGTCCATTAATATTATGTTATGCTCTGTGCGTCTCCCTTCCACGGTGAGAACTGAGAATATCGGTCGGTTAGGTTACACACATTGTACGGCAGGGGGGGCCTTGAAGCTTTCCCGGGTTTTTGAGACAATTACTCACTATATGTGTACAACTATATTGGCCAACCGTACTATCATATATTTGGTACTACCGGGATAACAAAATATATACCACAACCTGTGTAGAAGTCTTCCCGAACTATTTTCTGAAATATATTAGTCATACGCCCAAGTCCTAATGTGACACTGTTATCGTTTTCACGAATTATTTTCTTCTTACAAAATATTATATTCCTACTGTGTTTCGATGTATAATATTTATGTTTCGTATACTTATCTGTAAAGTGTAATCTGCAGCGTACATACTCTTCACAATAACCTCACGAGCCTGTCACGGTCACGGCAACGGGACGTTACTTTACGTTTCGCCGAAATCGTTGATAACCCAACTGCAGTAGAAAACAAAATTATGAAAATACCATATTTAGTAGAAGTAGACATTTTTGTATGATAATATACTAATACAGCGAATAAGTAAGTACTGAGTAAACATAGACAGTGTTGGAACCTATAATTGTACTTACCAAAAAGTTACTGCGTGGTTTTCATTTATTACTATTATTATTATTATTATTATTATTATTATTGATGATTGCTAGATACCTCTGTACTTATTAAAAATACTTATCATCTGGTTACAAAAATTACTTGTTATCAATTTTAAAACATTAAACCGTTATTTTTTCAGAAGTTTTAATTTTTTATTAACGAAACATAATAAAATTGTTTTTTTATACTGAAAAGTACGCCAAAAAGTTTGAAAAAGTTCTACAGTTACATTTATATGCAATTTAAAATGTTAAGCTGTTACATTAAAAAGTTAGTAAATAGTTATTTAACTGTAATATTAATTACTAAAGAGTTTAAAACTTAAATATTTTGTTTAATATTTCGCTTCAGATAAAAAGTTAATGGAATACCAAGGAGTAGTATAAACTGCTAATGTTATTATTTTGTTTTTGGTTTAAAAATCTTAGCCTTTAAAAATTTCAAATAACCATTATGATCATGATATAGGTACATAAATAATAACTTTCAAGTATTATAATATTTCATTATAAATTATTCTTAATTTGAAGTTGAACATTTTTAAACACAATTTAGTAATAAGTATATAATATTCGTAAAAATAGGTATTAGTTAGTGTACATAATAAATCATTACTATTAAATATATCTATTTAATTAGAATAATATGATATTATATTTCATAGGTATTACAATTTTAATGATGGCGATTTTTGGTAACCAGCTTTATAGAAATTGATTTGGTTTTTTAACAAAGGGTACATTTATTATTCTATAAAACTTATATATTATTTTTATTTTTCGTTTTATAAATATAAATAAATCTAAAAGGTACTTAGTAGTTAGCCTGTATAATTATTAATACAAATTGGCTAATTAATATTGAAATTATTATAAGACAGTTAATTTATATACATACTTTTTTTACTGTAGTACTATGATTTCTATTTTATTAATTATCATATGGCATAGTATTATAATATCCTTATCAAACAGACTTTTAAATAGATTTAAGATTTTCATTCGATTAAATTGTTTTATATATTAAATAAATAACTTGTCATGCAATACGAGTATACAATTTTTTTTAAAAAATGCTATTCATTTATTTTATTTAATTTTTAAAACTAATTTAACTAAATAAGTAGGTCAAATAATTCGAGTTATTTAGTCAAAGAATTTAACTATTTTACTTGATAAATACTATATAAGTAGGTAATGTAATATTATACAGATTATATTTAATTTTATTAAAATCAGATCAATATCTCATTGGTATTTTGTAAAATTATTTTATTATTTATCTTTATACCTATTTATTTCTGTTTAGAATTTTATGGTAAGTTAAGTAAATAACCTAATTTAACTAACATATCATTTTTTTCATTTTTTAGATTCTGAGCGGAACGATGAATGTATTGATTTTACAATGTTGTGTGTGTGGTTTTATTTTGTGTGTGTCTGTACACGAGAACGTTACGAAATAATGCTTCTATTTCAAACTTTGGGGGTGATTTCCAATAGCAAAATGAATCTAGTTGGTATATTGGGT
>VUJU01003300.1:0-27136 GCA_009835225.1 Aphis craccivora | reverse complement strand
TTTTTTTTTTTATTTTAATTTAAGTGAGCTTCTTTGCTTTATATATGTTTCGCATTGCACTGCTTTTAATTGTCCAATCAATAAAAAAATATTTGGTTGAGCGGAATAATATTATAAATATTAAAGATTATCGATTGTATATATACGCATCTTGTAACAGTGGGTTGTAGACTGATAAACTGATAAGTAATTTTATTCGGGAACCAATTCTAACAGTAAGTTGTATACTGGAATGTTTTTTCCCGGGAACCAATTCGTACACAATTAATTGACCCGGGAACCAATTCCACGTTTGCCAATTGAAAGAGAAGAATCATACCTTTCCGTAAGCTAGATAATATTTGTAAGTCTTAATTCTAAATAAATATACCTGTGGTATTCTTAACACGATTTTTAAAACAAAAATGAAGACTATTTAGGTAAATTTTTATTGACAAATTGAAGTACAAGAAATTTAAATTTCTATATATAGTTTAGATAATATATATAATAATTAGATAAATAGTAAAAATAATGTTAAAATTAAATATTTTCCATAAAAGGTTATGTAAAAAAAAACAAGTGAATGTATTTTTGTGATATTTTATTATTTTACTTAAATTATTTTAAAAAATTCAACATTGGGTCTGGGTTAAAACCTAATGTCTTATTACGTTTTATTTTGTTTAGTTTTAGCAGTATTATATTATTCAGCATCGATTTTTCTATATCCTGTTCCATGCTGAAAACCATCTACTATAATAATCAGCTACACTAGGAACTGAAGCATCACCTTGGCGTATTATATAAAACCGTTATCCTACACCTGCAGCTTTTCATATACACGCGTATCGAGTTACAGTGTTTATGTTATTTAAACATTTTTTTCTTCTTTCATGGTTTCATTTAGTAAAATATATTAGTCTAGACTCCGACCGTTCGTTATAATTAGTATGATTTGTGTATAATATTATAATAGGGGTGGTCAACATGAATATGTTCGCAAGCCACATGGATAAATACAATTATACCAAGAACAAAAATATATACAAATACATATATATATATATATATCAATTTTAGATTCTCAGAAAAGTGATGAATATATTGATTTTACAATGATGCGTGTTTTTTTTTTATGTCTATATACACAATAACTTGTTAAAATACTGCTTCAATTTAAAACTTAAGTGGTGGTTTTCAGTAGAAAATTGAATATTCTTGGTGTAATATACAGGTCAAAAATAAGAAGTTTCAGCAGTTTTTAAAAGCGTCAGAAAAAACCAAAAATAAGTGACAGAAAAACGGGAAATTTTACGTAACAACAGTTTTTTGAAAAAATCAATTTTATATATTTGTCACTCAAAAACAAATCACTGTAAATAATTTAAATTCTCACCAAATGTTTCTATTAACATTATCTATAATTCACGGTTTAATTTTTAAAGTATTCTGGTTTTTTTTAGCTATTTTTAGATGACTGAATTATTTGATTTTTCTAAGTATCTTATTCAAATACTTCGTTTATTTGAAATATTCATTTTTTTTTTTATATAAATTTCAACAAAATGTTTTTGCTAAATCAAAATAGGTATTTAAAAATTTAATACAAAGTTTCTTATGAGTTGGTCTTATAGTGGTTCAAAAATTATAAAGATACATGGATACATAAAACTATCAAAATTACATAATTTCACGTAACTATAAAATCACAAATTGTTCAGTAGAAACAAAAAACTAATTAATTTGTTATCAAATCAAATTATATCCGTTTAGAATCATTTGTATACAATGATATCTATCATTGCATTCAAATTTAACACATCCATTATAGTAACTTACTCTTATCTCCGAAATTCACTCGATACCTACAACTGTACAGTAGAACGTTACCTACTTGCCTATATTTTTTTAACTTTATGGATAGTTTTAAATTGCAAATTTGATCTAGTTGTACTTTAAAGAGCTCAAAATTAATACTCGGAATTTATTTTTATAATAAAGAAATCAAACAAAAAATTTTCAGGAAAAACCTCAATTTTCACATTAAATTAGACTTTAACTATAAAGTGATGATTTTTTTGTTATAATTCAAAAAAAAAAATTACCACAGAAACTTAAAATCTTCACCAAGTATTAACATATTCATTTTCTATTTATGATAATTTCAAAATATTTCGAATTTTTAAATTTTTCTGGACAATTTTAATTTTCAATTTTTATTTTTTATACACATATATAATTATATTTATTTATAATTATGTGAATAAATTATGAATAGGTAAAAATGTTTGAAAATAAAATACAAGATTTTTGTACATTCTTGCCACATTTTTTTTTTTATCTGGGCAATAAATGCTATTTAATAATAGAAAATAATAATAATTATAATAAAATTATTATGTATCATTTATCTTCGAGATAACTATTTCACCAATTATCTCTTATGTTTTTTTAAATATTTAAAAAATTATCTTTATACAACAATAACTATAAGATTGCGTACACAGTATAGTACGCAGAACTGCAGAACTATAATTGAAGGCCGTTCGTTGTTTTTTTTTTTTTTTTGCAGGACGACTTGAAACGGTCCGGTAAGAGTTCAACCGATTTGGTCGACGACTTTCCAATGATCAGCCAGAACGCTCGGCCGCCGGGTCCGTATGTCGTACCGGAAGTCCTATTGCGGTACTTAAGCGTGGGCGCTGACGGTACACCTTTGCTGACCACCATCACGCCTGACATGGTCGACCGAACCGATTACGGTGATTGGTCGAGCGACGATTACGTAGACATGCCCGATAGACCTTTGCAGGAGCGCGTGCAGTATGCCATTAACATGTGATGAAACACACAATTATATTATCATCATCATAGACGTTTAGTTTCAAAGACATATAATACCAATCAGCTATATGTCCATAGTACAATAATAATAATAATTTAGTCATATGGATTGACGTGCTAGAAAATCTTATCCACAACTGTAATATAGGTAGTGATTAATGCACTTAACCAATTACATAACTATTGCTTGTACACATAATACACATACCTACTAGGATTTCATTTCGGTATACTTTTGCGGTTTTAAAAAAAAAGCGGCTATGATGAAAAATATTATATTTTATTTCAAGTCTAATATTTACGATAGTATTAACAATTTTTAAAATCACAATATTATTCTGAAGAAAATCGATGCGACCAATACGGATAAATGTATAACTCCATATTATGTAAGCACGTATATTACTTAATTTTATAGTTAAACTTGGTATGATTTCGTTAGATTAATATTGTTTTATGTCTTGTAAATTTACGTATATTTAAGTGTCACATGGTTTTATATACATATTTTTCTATCAGATTAATGTACCTAACGTTATAAATGTAGGTATGTGCCATATACAAAATTAATTTAAAAAATATATATTACCGCTATAATATCGGTGAGTTTTAAAGGGTCGACTGTGGTGCAAAAATTTTAAATATTTTTAAATACTATTAACATTTTGTAATTTTAGATATTTTATTTCTGTTGTTAGTAAGCGATATTAATGATGTAAAGATTCTATAATTACTTAATTATAATAATATATTGTCTTTTATCTCAATATTTGTTCTGTGTCTACTTGTTACATAATATTATTATTATTATTATCAATTGTGCCATTATTACGCACGACTAATGAATTAAACCTATTAAGCCAAAAAATGCGTTGATCGACGTTCTAATCAGTAAAGTTTTATATTATTTAACCTTTTTTCTTTCTTTTTTTTTTTTTTAAAAAAAAAACTCTTTTTGTTTCGTTACATTGTGTTTGGGATAACAATGGTTTTCAGTAAACAGTATACGCGCCTGACGTACCCGGAATAAATAAGATTTTATATAATAATAGGATATCATTATTCATTTTAACCGTGTTGTATACCGTTGCAGGATTTAATCGCGTATAATAAAGTAATTTCTTTCTCTCGTAAAGTTTAAAACGAAATGTGCGGTGCATCAAACGCGTATACATTAGTATATTATAATAAAATGTATCAAACGATATCAAATAATAACTACGATTAATAATTCACGGAACCCAATTTAATCGTTTGACTGTAATACAAATCAACTACCTATTATAATCTGTTCCATGTTTAATATACGGTATATTATACCTGTATGAAAAATTAGTTAATTAGTACATTTGTGTTTATTGATTCTTGTGTACTTCCTCCTTGTACTTGGTTTTTAAATCTTTTATAATTTTAAAAGACTACCGCTACTGAGCAAAATATTTTGTATATTGCAATATCTACTTTGAATTTTTTTACAAATATGTACCAAATTTAAATGATTGACAGATTATTAGATACTATAAAAGGAAGGAAGGCCTGTGGAAAAAAAAACTAAAAATCAACCGAACTATATTTGTTCAGTTTTTATTTGATATTCTGCTCCTCGAGATTTAAAGCGTAAAATGTTATTAAATTTTAAATACAGAACCACATTAAAAACAAATTTAATCTAAAAATTTGAAATATTTGTATTTTTCAGGTTAAAAAAAAAATATATAAATATATATATTATGAATGAGGATACCTACAGATGACGACTATGATGCAAGTACAAAAAACTAATGCATCGCTGCCGTACTACATATACGAGTAATATAATATTATTATAAATGACACAGATAATATTTTATAGCGCAGTGAACAAGGATACGACACATTACATTTTATGTGCTACTGCTGCAGGTTGTGTTATTTTTTAGAGTTATATATATATATATAGTTCAAATTTATGAATATACAGGATGATTCAAAATAATATTTAACCCCATTTTATCATTTAACAATAATGCACTTATTAAAATTGTAATTTTTAGAATGTAAAATTATCCTCTATATGAATATATTATGAATATATTTTTATATGCTAAGACTTTTTTTATAGTATTTAACGACTAAACCAGTAGCAATTCAATCTTTGATTTCAAATGTAAACCACCCCTTTTTAATATAAATTATTAAAATAGATTTTTAAAATATTTATTAATGATAACTGATGAAAAAAAAAATAGAATTTAAATAATGACAGTAAAATGTGGAATAAAATGAGAATGAATTTTTTTGTTGAATCACCCTGTGTAGTGGGTAAGTACATAAATACTTTTATAGATAGGTCGACTCGACATAGTCGTACGATATAAGTGCAGATGTGTAATAATATATTGTAATGTGCGTCCGACGAATGGTCGTAATGGCATTTGTAGGTGGTAATACGTGCACAGCTAGTATAGTTATTGTCGGTCAGTCGCCACAGCCGCTGACGGGACTCTTCGTCGACAGCAGTTGTGAACTTCAATAATATCGGTCCATGGTGATAATAATAATAATATATCATTGGTCGATACGATATTGGAGTGTGGAGTGTGTGACCTATTGCCATGTTTGCTTTATTGAAAAAATAAAATGGAAAACCGGTGAAATGTTGCATTATGTCTGTAGTTGCTCTTCAGCCGGCATGTCCCCTAGTTTTAAACTCTAGATAAAGCATTCGACGACAGAAGAAAATGCCCAAATTTATCAACGTTCCATCTAAATTATTAACCATTTAAGCGAACGAAACTGAATATTTTTAGTAGACAAACACCGTTTACAAATCTTAATAATTTTTTGTAGTTACTCACCCTTCTTCTCACCTCGTATATAATTTAATAACTATGGAGGGGAGTATAGGTATAATTTAATATAATATGCTTCTTAGTCATCGTTTACACCATCAACTAAGCCACGTCATGCCACTGGTCATTTCAGGTTGTGTGTCAAATATACAGGAAGCCTAAACGCATGTCGCCAAAGGGTTGTTCAGTCCACTACGATACGCGTAACCAATGCAATCACTATCGTGTAAACATGAGTAATTATATTGCGTTGTAATAATAATTATATTATATTTTTAAAAAGTTGTAAATAATCAAAATAACCAATAAGTAAGTACGTATTTTTATTTGTGAACTTTAAAACAAAAATTATATTTCCTCTTAGCAGATCACTTTTAATTGCAGACGATAATCCATATAATAACATAATATTCTGTATTTTATTATATTTTGAACAATCTTTTGGTACACCACAGTACCACATATCTCTAATGTACCACGCGCATGTTTATGAGTACAACTATTTTCATATTACGAGTACGCACCAACCAATAAATTCCAGACTTGGACGATAAAAATAATATGCATTATCGATTTAAACGAAGTTTAATTTATTATTACTATTACTGCTATAAATGACTAAAACCGTATAAGTACATAGGTTATACGTCTGCAGATGGAATACGATTGTATAAAAGCGATGTTCATTTTTATTATTATTATAAATATTATTAATGAATCACACGTCGTAATAAATAACATTAACTTTATAATAGCTTCCGTACACACATGCGCGTGTTGATCGCCCCATAAAATATTCTATACGTTTTTTCATTCCTTTTTTTTTATCATTATTATTATTATATATTATATATATGTTTTACGACTTCCGAAGAGAAAACAAAGCGATCGGGATAACAAGCCATAATAACATGGCATAATATAATATATAGATAATAGTAATAATAATAACGTGTAAAATATATCCAAATCTACATCAAACACTCTCACAAATACACGATATCATAAAAATATAATATTATATTTAGGTATATATAATTGTATACAAGATATTAAAAATTGTTTCTTTCGTTGTTTTCTGTTAAATTGATCTCTTATGGATCATTCATAGACATTTGGCGAGCATAATAAATATTATTTTTAGAATTGCACACGTTTTTTAACTATATATACAATATAAGTTTTCCCCACCACCGGGATACCTGTGTAATGACTAATGATACACATCACAGGTCATTACAACAATATTATCGTATGTATATGTATATGTACCTATATATATATATATAAATATTAAATATATTATAGTAATATTTCTTGTAACGAACAACGACGACGACGACACTATATTATAACCGTTATAATAAATTTACAATACATGGCTGACGTTGAGGTATCGATTCAAGAACCTAGACACCAGTCACACACCTGCAGTCATCGGTGCTTTTTCACAGTGTCCGGTTCGTTTTTTTTTTCGTACGTAATACTTTACATGCGAGTAAAGAGTGAGACGTGGGTACTTTTCTTGTTAATTATACAGAGTGATTATTTTATGACGAACTATTCATTATTTCAAGAATCATTCAAATTTTTGAAAATATTTCTTTTATATAATTTACAATCAAAATAAAATAAGTTTTTTAAATAAATTATATTTTGTATTGTTTTAATATTTTTTATTTTTTTATTTTTTGAATAACAACATACAATTTTAATTTCTGAACCAAAATATTTTTTGGGATATTTTGTACAAAGAAAATTGTTTGGAAGAATAGTTTATGAGTTATTAGTATTTAAACTTTGGGTAAGCAGAGTACCCTGTAGACCAACATTTTGCAGATACCTACCTTTTGTATGAGTATAGATATTTCACTTCGCTCTTTAAACTTTAAATTATAAACTTACTACTACTACTAGTCCAAATTTCGATTTTTATGTATCAAAAAAAATATTAAAAATAAAATATTTTTTTTCGACTATAAATTATATAAAAGAAGTATGTTCAATAATGTTAATAGCTTTTGAAATAATAAGTGGTTTGTTATAAAATAATCACCTTTTACATAATTATTATAATATTATAGGAGACAATGCATTTTACTGCTCTGTTTATAATCAGATATTATGGTACAATTAATTTCCAAAACCACGGCATATAGTCGTAACAGTTTTATACCGTAGATATTACATCGCACGTATTATCGTATATTCATATTATTCTCTTCTATTATCGTCCTACAGTCGTCTATACTATTCTATAGTCGGGGGAAGTGTTCAAGAGAGTGAGGAGGTGGGATCGAGGTAAACGTAGATTTGAAGGGTTTCCTACCCACCATCGGTTGACACCGATCACGTTTCCGCCTACTAATAGAATCACAATTCAGTATGTCGTATATTTTAAATCGGTGGCGGTGAATGGTTATTAATCATATAGTGCGTTTTTTTGTTTTCCAAGTAAGTTCAGCCTTATACTCGTATGCATATTGTTACAGTCAAAGCGAGAAGTTCTTGAAACTTTTAAACGATCGTTTTAGATTCGGATACTTATGTATTCCGTTTAGTATAACTGCCCTGCAAAATTTTGAAGGCCGCACTATGAGGTTAAAATCATACAGGTTGTCGCTGTGGTCACGGTCGTCGTTGCGGTCGCTATAAGATCACGCCTAATGTCCATACATATTATATTCTAGTAACAGTTAATTAAAATTCACTAGTATACATTGTTTAATATAATATGTTATATTTTTATTGTTGACACCATACTATAGCCCCAATGAATTCTAAATTATTTTCAGTTTTTAGTAATTAAAGGAGCTAGAAAATCTGTGCATCGTATAACACCTGTAATTTCATTTACAACAATAGCCAATCATCCTACATCAACTTTGGTCCATCGGTTTGGTCTTGCCACAAGGTAATCTATAATACATTAATCTATATTTTTCACGTAATATTCATTATTTATTATTTTATCGTGACCGATATTTTTATTGTAATTGCATATCGTCACTCACAAAATGCATTAAATACTGTGACATGATATCCAACTTGATACATAGACCCAACATTACGATTTTTTAATTTGAAAATTAGGTACTTGCAATTTTTTTCAATGATTTTAAACTAGTTAAATTTTAGGAAATTTTAGTGACAGACAAATATTATTGTCCCGCTATGCAGAAATCAGAGGGAAATCGTAGTCAAACTATTGAAACGTGTTGTTGGGCGAACCAGACCGTAACTTAATAATATAATAAGTCGATTAAGATAATACAAACTCGTATAATATGTAGGCGTAATTATATCGCTAGCACTTATACAAACACGCCGTGTACACCTCCATTGCAGCAGCAGCTGCCGGGCGTCGAATTAATGTTTGTCAAGAAGCCCCTATATTCGCTAATATAGCATATTAAGACGCCACGCCAACCCTACACTAACACCTCACCCCTCTCACAACATGGCCAAAAACCCACCCTCGCTCCCTCACAACACACACACACATACACACCTGAATCGACCCTGCCCCCCACTCACGCGCACGAGTTCGTAACACCGACCCTAAATTTAACGCGGAGTATTAAACCGCAGCGTATACATATTTTATTATTAAACGTTGGTAACCGCGGTGCATAGTAGCTAGGTATACAATACACTACGCGTTATTAATATAATATATGTACGTATATAGTGTACGCGTTTGGAGCAAAGGGCAACACCGGTCCACACGGAAGTGTATGTATATACTTATACTATATATATATATATATATATATATATATATACATATATATGTATATTTGCGTGTTTAACAATATAAATATGTGCTTAAGTCGGCGACGGTGTTATTGTAATAATATGTACTGTTAATATTATTTCGTACCTACCTGCCGTGCGTATTAATAGCTGTGTTGTCGATTCGTTAAGTTCTCCCGCGTTGCTTATACGTACAACGCTTTAATTGTATCGATCCACGTCGTTTTGGGCTCTTATTTTTTACGCAAGCACACGCACTTCTCCAGCAATGCGCCCAGTGTGAATCGTCACACATACAGTCTGATTATGATATTAATATACCTAATTATAAAGTTTTCACCACTTGCGACTGGCAAACAATATTATAATTCATGCGTTGTACAACATAAAATTAGACTGCGAATGTTATGGTGGATAGTGGATTCGATCCTGAGACGTATAGCTGCAAACATTTGAATTATTGTTTTCTTGCTTATCAGTACTACACAAAACGTATTTATTAGCTATAAAAACGAATCTATATGTGTCGGCCGTCAGGTAGAATACGTACATTGTATTTTTAACTTTTAATCCTTTTTTAATAATTTTTGAAATTATATAGAGTTTTAAAACTTATTTTATGAAATGTATTTATTTGCAATTTTCAAAAGGATAATATTTATTTTTACACGTTGGTTTGTTTTGTTTGTTAATGGTTTATTTTATGCTTCATATTATCCATATGAAGTTTTAATCATTTAAATTTATAAATCAATAAATATTACATAATCAAAAAGGTATTTTTAAATATTTCCGAGTGCTTATATTCTCATACCTGTAGCACGTTTATAAGGACAATATTTTCAATACATTCAAATACAGCTTAAAAAAATAAACTATTGTATTTTTAAAATACTTAGAATATGTATAGTAGTAGGTATATAAATTAAATACAATAAATCAAGGCAATCATTTAGACGATATAATTTTTAAAAAATAATTTAAAAAAAAACATTATATAATATAGTTTTTAAAAACAAAATTTTTTTTCTTTATCTTTTATCGTTTTTTTTAAATTCACTTCGGAAATGTGGGAGTCCATTATGCGAGCACCCTGTATTTTGACCATTAATCTAAAGACGAAATATTGTCGGAAACTAAATCCATAGTTTTTTACGTAGAAAAACAATAATTTAAGTGATATTAAACATTAATTTATGACTTGAGTAATAGATTTGAAAGACCTTCCGGTGAACATACTTTGACAGTTGTTAAAAGTAACGCTATAAGTTAGACTAAATTAAATCAATCAGATTATTAGAATTGTTATTTTATAAATAATAACAATATTATAAACAACTGCTTTTTCGAACTTTTATAGCAGGTATTACCTCGAATATTTATTGACACGATTCATTTATTAGAAGATTTATATGGTTAAAAAGATTTGAATTGAATCTTCTATAAAATGTTTTACTTACATCGTATAAAATAAAGATAGAAAAAACATAACGTAAGGAATGATTTGAAATGTAAAAGATAGATTTGCTCGGGGGGTTTGGATTGAAAACATTGATTACGGTTGGTGTTTGAGATTTTTGCAAAGTTCTACAATAGGATTTCGTATGTCCAAATTAGTTATGCTTGAAGTTTATAGATTATTGATTTATAATAAATAATTGTATGTACACTATGTAGCTAGAGGTTAAGAGAGAACCACGGAAAAGACTAATCGAATACTCTAAAAATAAGAATTCATCACGTAATTGCGGAAATAGCCAAATAAGATGTTGATCAATGGTAATGGCTATAAATAGTGATTGCATTTCAATGTTGGAAAAATTAATTCGTTGAGTGCAGTTGTAGGTGCTGACAAATATAAAATTATAAAAATTATAAATCTGCCGTAATGGACTTAATAGGATAGTAATAGAATTTGTTATTTTTTCAATTTACCTATCTGTCGATGAGTTTTAAAATTTTGAGAGTCGTTACACGTTTTCAATGAAATCGACCTTTGAAGTTTTTGATATTTCAACGAATTCTACGCTCTGCACTCGACGGATGTCATGATTTAATCGATGTCACTCGTTTAAGGAATTGATAACAAATAAATTATTTTATAATTATTTTACCGATTCAATTTTCCATCATATATTATAAGACACTCATTGTTACATAATGTTAATATGTATAATACTAACATTGAATAGCTACATATATTATTATATTGTTTTTTTTCCTTCGTAGGGCATCACACCGATGATGGCAACTGAAAGCACGCCGTTGACCAATACCGATGACGTCACACCGGTATCAGGTTCCGAGTACATATCGCTATCGAAACATGAAACTGACCACACTCCGCCGTGCCTAAAACCAAGATGTTGCGTGTACGCCGCACTACTGTGAGTTTTTTTTTTTTTTATTATATTACTATGTATTAACATAGAGTGATTTTTATTTTTTGACGCACGCCGTCATTCGCTGGGTCGGTTCAAAAAGAAAAACTCGTGCCAAGCACTTATGTATACGTATAATTATAGTGACTACTTAAAATGAAATAGGGTTCTATTGTACAAATAATCGTTTAAATCATTCATGATGAGAATGATTTAATATTCAGCCTGCAATACGTTTTGGGGGTTTTAAATAATTGATTTAAATTTATTATTATTCAAATATCCACTAATTTCTACTGAAATGCGTCATCTAAAAAATGTCAACTTATAGGCGTAGAATAAAAATGAAAAATAAAATGAAAATAATATTATATTTCTATTGATAGGTAGTAAAATGTTCTTTATTATAGAGCATTTTTGTTTTATTTTTGAAAAATCATATGAAATGGAAGCTTGTTTTTATATTAATACTTGTTATCGGTGTAACTAATATTTAGACAAAAATCATATATATATTATATAACATTATTACTTTTTCTTTAATTAATTTAGCTTTTAGTTTGAAAAATCTTAAAATTTGAATTACAATATTATAACTACAATGAATAACATCGAGTATCGATGACGAATAAATAGGTATATGAATAAAAAAAAACCGTATGAAAGGCTAATAGCCTAAACGTTATTTAAATAGTAGTATATTTTAAAAATAAATTTATTACTGTTAGATAACACCTTATATTTTTAGAATATTTAACTTTAAAAGGTTCTAACTAGGTATCTAACACAAATTATAATTTCTGAAATATTCATTTTTCAATAATATACATTTTTTTCTATTTTAGTAAATATTTTCTTAATTAATTGATAATCAAAACAATTTCTTGAAAAGTCTAATATAAATGTACAAAAAGTGGATTTTTAAAAAAGTTAGACTTTAAACCTTTTATTCTAAGACAGAAATCAATTACATTGCACACCAAACGTGTCTAACGATTTTCGTTGAAGCTTATTTATAAATTGAATTTCAAAATTGTATAATCTTATAATTATTAGGTATATAGGTAATATTATTAATTATTTGTTGGCATTTACATCTTTAACAAGCAGATTATCAACATTTTTTAGAGTATATCATTATTTATTTCTATTGACACGTTCTGTTATCTAATATATTTAAAGACTTATAAGTTATAAGTATTATGATTGTCTATTAAAATAAACCGTAGACACAAAACTTGATATATTTTGTAGTCAAAATGTTATCAAAAAGTTTTTAGTACAAAGAAACAAAATTTACTATCACCATAAAATATTTTAAAATATTTTACCCATCTTTAAAATTATGCATGTCAACTTTCAATTACTAATAGAACTTTAAAATGTTTTTTTCTTATTACCTTATGGATAAAAATAAGTTCTTTTAATCGATATTTCATTTAAATCTAGACAACATTCGAAATAATTGATAATCCTACTTGAGCCATTAATGTCAACAAATTAAAAATGCTAATTGGAAAAAAATAATAATACCTAATTTAAATTTAAATAAGTAAGCCCATAGAATATTATTGATATTATTCAAACAATAACAATTGAGATTATAATTGCTTTTATAATTTAGTTTCAGTTATTAAATATATTATATTAAAACAGTTAAAACAAATAGTATAATTCAAATATAATTTGATTAGCTGGTCACAAGTAATAATATAATATAGCTATAAAATTTGTGTAATTTTATTTATATCATATAACTTGTTTCATAATTTTATTAAATCAACCACTATTAAATAAAAATAAAAATGTTAAAATAATTAAAAAGTTAATATTGTTATTTGGTAAAATAATAAATATACAATATTTATTTCTGTACCATTACTAGTAAAAATTAAAAAAATATATTAAAACTTTTAAAAGGAACTTTTTTTAAGCACTGTGTAAGACTGTAAGACCATCTAAGAATAAAATACCTAGAAATGTAAATATCACTTAAAAATGATGCGCTCAATAATCACTGATAAAACTTTTCTGTATAATGCTATTTTATGAAATAATATACTATTTTTAAAGCGAAACTAACTGCTATAATAATATAATTTTAAATTTAATAATATTATTTACAATGATTGTTTGACCCTAAAAACTCAAGACAATATTATCAGACTATAAAATAATAACGATATGAACTCGGACAGATTCAAATCAGAAGAGTAGATACCTAAAATTTTCGGAAACTACATAATTATGAAGTTTGTCTTTTATTACTTCATTAGTACTGATGTATGATAGTACTTATATGAAACCTTAATCGGACATAATTATATAAACATCGTAAGTTTGAAAAAAAAGATTAGGTAGATAGGTAATCCTGTGTATTTATTTAAAGTGTTTCAAGCATATGCTATTGTTAGGTTTCTACGTTTCGGAAATTATTCGTGGTTGCGTAACGTTATTGACTGTCGTAATAAAATAATAATTTTTTATATGCAATACATACCATTGGTGGATTAATAGTGTGTCCTGTAAATGACTATGTATTTCAAAGCCATTATTTTTATTAAAATATACATTTTTGAACGTATTTATTTTGCTTATTTTTATTTTAGATTTTGAACTGATTGATGAATGTAATATTAAACATAATTAATTTTTATCAATACTAAATTAGAACTTGTGTAATCTGAATAAATAAAACAGAAGTATATTATGTTCCAATCGTAGCCTACATTTTAATTTTTAACTCTGCCAACTTATTTGATATGTGAAAGACAAATTCGGGGTGATTACAATATAGCTTTTAAGTACATTATACGTATATATTAGCATTTATATAGGCAATTGAAAATATTGAACGGGGCAACGGAAGATACTTTAGCGCCACAAGATCTTTAGTCGACGGTATGTTATCTATGATTGTCGTTTAAATAATCATCTGTGACACAAACGTTTGTCGTCAACCCGGTCAACGTGTATCTACATTTTGTCCGGTAAGAGTGTGTTTATTTAGGCGTATCGCGTAATATATTAAAATAATATTACTATCGCTATAGTAATTATTTTATTTTACTGAACGAAACCGCAGAGCACGGCAAGCTTTGGGTTACTACCGCAGCAGTTTTCCGTTTATTAAATTGGACTTTTACGTTTGAATAATATAATCATTTAGCGTTTGATAATGACATTTTAGTAACGTATATACATGCATATCGTATACGTATGCGCGTTATATTGTGCGTGGTAAAACCATTTATAATATTAAACCGGAAGAGAACGTGCAAAATGTGTTGCTGTTTAATAGTATCTCGTTTATCCGACACGCAGTCGCGGGTAATCAAAAATGTATGCACCATGTCTCCGCGATAATAAAATATAAATAATAAAATCGGTTTTCAAAACTTTTCGCATACACACGGTATAATAAAACATCGCTAAACGAGTGCTATAAAACAAAAAAATATTTCGTATCAAATGTGCAATATTATATTATAATATATTATACTATGCAAGATATATCATACTCGCATTTTTTTAAGAAATTCGAAAGCAATTATTTTTTATAATACTATGTAGGTATATATTATAAGAGTGTACAATACTGTAAACCGGAGTTGAAATTGTAATATCACGAGACAGCTGCTGCAGAGACGGTTAATAGTAGTTCCAAAGAGAAAATATTAAAAAACGCGTAACGCAAAAAGTCTACAGCTCGACTATTTTATTTCGTAAAATCATGGGATACAAGTGAACTAAGAGTATAATATTATAAAGAATATAATATTATTTAAAATGTGTACAAGTAAAAATTCTATCTAACTATCTAATAACCATAGGTGGAGGGAATAAAACAGAGTAAAAATAAAAAAATATTAATTATTACAAAATAGGTAGGTATAGCTTATTCGTGTGTACATGCAACGCACGATTTTTCCAAAGGACTAATGTCATTTGGGTTCCTCCATAAATCTCGAGTTGACCCTTTTTCGTATAGTTGTTTTGTAAATTATTACGTTTTACATTTTTTTCCGAGATGTACCAACATTTTCGTAGAAATAACGTTGCATTTCTGTATTATTTAATAATAACAATAAATTGCGTTTTACTGGAATTGATAAAAGAAGTAAAGTACCGTGAATCCGCGTGAGGTTACAGCTGCATTTTAATCGCAAAATCAAAGGCCGTTCACGGCAACTTGACTACCTTTTGATGGTTTGCGTAACAACAGTAACATAATACATGGCTTCTTCTCATGTAAATAAAGAATTAATTTAATATCAACATCTAAGTAGATAAATAGAATCTAAAAAATAATCAGGTCATGTTCAAAATGACGAACGATGGTACATTGTATTTTGTATCACTGTTTGAAATTTTGATAAATATTATCACATAGCGGTATATCTGACTAAAAAAAAATCTTCCTAAATCGAACAGAATAACGGGAAAGCGTCAGCTTTTTTAAAGGTTTTAGAAAATTACTTTTTTGATAATATATTTTTATATTTATATTATTCAATTAAATATATTTGAAAATAATAATTATTTATTTTTGGATTTAATATGAAATTTCTGTTTTTGAAATGCCAGACAGTATTAATTAGTAGTATGTATAGTGAAAATTATTACGAGGTGTAAAGAATCACAAACTATAATTAATTACCAACGTTAGGTAGAAACAAACTAATTTAATTTATAGTTTTTAAAACTGTAAAAATAGTATACCCCATTTATTTATTTAATAATTTAGCTATTCAAAATCTGATTTTTTAAACAATATTTAAAGACCATAATATTTTAAAATGTCGAGAGTTCAATTATACTTAAGCAATATAATATACAGAAATACAAACTTATATTTTTCAAATGAGAATCCCACTTCTTTATTGAAAATTATTAGATCTTTATTATAAACACTTTTATGTAGTTATAATTCAACATTTGAATGAGTAGTTTTTTTTGCTATAAATATTTTTCCACTAAAGCATAATATAAAATATAAATAATTCTGAATCAATACTTAATAATAGCAGTTTATCTTTAAAATCTTTATTAGAATACATATATGTAAAAACTCGTTAGTGTGTGCACGAGTCGTATTATACGTTTACCAGGTAGTATTTATTTCTTCTTCTACACTCAATAAAACCGATGATTTCGTTAAACGTTCAACTTCGTGTCTTTTTGATATTCCAGTGACATTATTAAATTGAATAACACGTGTGTATATCAACTAAACGAATAACGCCAAAAAGTTTCAGTCGCACATCTGTGGTACAGAAACCGATATATTATTATTGTAATTCGCCGCGCACGATAAACATTTATAAAAACAAAAATATCTCGACGAATGGCGTATGCACCTATATCTATCTATAATAATATATTATATGCTGTGATAATATTTTGCAAAAAAAAAAAGTATTACATTTTAAAAAAGCAAAAAAAAAAATCCGATTCCGAACGATCGCACTATTGTACTGCAACGATAAAGACAACTAGAGCAGAATCTCGGCACGCTGTTCAAAACAATAAATCAAATTCTGAAAAACCATTTACATTGTCTTCGAATATCAAATTATATTCAAAAAATAAAATGTATAATATATAGCATGGAACAAAACGGAACGCAATCCCGTTCGTAAAATCCTAAAATACAATCAAACAGTATTCTCTCGTCTCCGACACGAATAATTTAAACGATTTTCCAACGCATTTTGAACTAACGACGGCGCCCGTCCTTGTACTATACTATGAATAAGAATATGGTAATTGTTTTTATTTATACAAAAAACAATATCTCGCAGCATCATAAATATGTAATCATAACATAGGCAATAATAATAGTATATATTATTATTTTCGTATGTCCAGTCCAAATTAGACTACTATGGTTGAAAGAAAAACACGTGAAATTAATTCTTATATATTGTGTAGACATAATATTATGGTTATTAGCTGAAGTTGTGGGGGATGACTTGAAGGTCATAGCATAGACCTCCAAAATGATGCCAAATCTTTCAAAATTAATTTTTTTTTTTTTTGAATAAGTACTAAGTATATATAATTATTTTCTATAATTTTGAAATCAAACTCAATAAAAAATACCATCACGTAGTACCTATATAATAATATACAGTTAGTAATATATTTTTTATATGCGGTATAAACAAAGATAATTAAAGTTTTGATTAGAGAATAGTATTATGATCAGACTTAGTTTTAACACAGACATAATGTGTTTGTCAGTCGTGTATTTTACTCCATTTGCTAACTAGATACTATTTTATGTTAGCTTTTATGTACATAATAATTTGTATGTCAAAAACTATAAAACTATAAATAGTCGGTAATCGGTTAGTGGAGAGTCTACGCCTCATTTGTATAATCAATATTCGAAGGAACTTGAACTTCTCCTTCCATTAAACAAAAAATGTCTCTTAAAGTTATGCTACTATCGTTATTATTTATTTGTCACACGTTTTGTCGATATGTATAATATTAACCCCTCCTGTTTTCAACTCTTTTTCCGATTCGCCATATAAAGATTTTTTCCAAAACGTACCGAAGTATAAAACCTAAACATCTAAACGATAATATCATGACTCGGCTAAGCGTAATATGACCGGTCATAGGAGAGATGTAGAGAATTAAACGAAAAAATTAGCGACGGTACAGGATTTGAACCCGTGAGTCACGAGGTCGGAGCGCCATCGCGGTCTCATCATTTTAACCTCCATATTCTTCATCTGGGCCAAAGTAGCATTATGTACGAATTAGGAAAGGACGTAGGCTCTGGGGCCGTGTCGATCATTTGAATAAACTTAAGTTCTTACTTAAATTTTCTTCAGGATTGATTCTGGGTTTTGAACAACTTTCAATTTTTTATTTCTATGAGAAACTTAAAAAATAACTTCTTAAAACTCCGTGTGTATTATGTACTGGTAATCACTGTGGTACTAAATCGACGAAGACATAAAAGTTTTTCGCATTTTTTGGGAAAATGTTTGTCAAAAGTACGAAATCTTACATACACACACATGACGCGATTACTTTCTCGCTCTCATACGAATTTAAAACCATAAAACATAGTCTTCAGAAATAAAAAAAAAAAACTGTATTTTATATTTTTATTGTCATTATACGTGATATATTAGGTATGCGTGATCGGTATTGCGAGTTATGACCACAAATAATAATAATAGCAATAACATATAGGAAGAACCATAACAAAAACTCAAAACATCTAGAATAAAATATTATCCGATGAAAAAGGCCGATTATTATACAGAGAATCCAAGTTGCTTAATCCTTTTCCGTTTTACTTTCGTATGGCACTGTCTTTGCGACCGCGTGTCGTTCAAAATTATACCTTTATATAACCGACCGATGGCGACGGAATCGTCAATGCTTTGAACATTACGTAGTATTCCGGCTTATGTGACTTAAACCGTTTTATGGGAAAATACGAACGAAAAAAATATATTCCCTTTAAACTAAGTGTATCGATTTTCCAATCTATAATTCTTACAGAGTTGAATATAAGTAGGTTACATAATACAGGATTACGTTTATGGCCATATTAAAAAAACAAAAAAAATGAAATTCCTTTTTATGATAAAGTTTAAATCCGATGATCGTCTGATCAGTCAAATAGTCAAAAAAAGTAATTTTTAATTTGTACGTGTTAAACCGACTCGAACACGTCTTAAAAAAAAAAAATAAAATTTACTAGATATACGTAGGTAGGTACTACTCGTATATTTTGACGGTTTTAAAACCTACTAGGTATGTAATATTACAACTGACCCGACTATACGTAATAACTTTTGAAAGAAATAAGTACGACGTGATCGCAATAAAACCATAACTTATATTTTACGCTAACAAAAACGTGTGCCGTGTGTACCTGATGATGACAGTACTCAGTGTAGTAGGTATTTTATTTTAATGTGTTTCAATAATGTAATATTCAATTATTATTAAAGTGACGCGGCGTCTTAGATAGGCAATTTCACTACAACACCTAGTAATTTAATAATATCATGTAGTCGTTCTTTCGAAAAGCAATTCTCAAACGAAAGGTACATTTCATACATAGATATATCTCATTCTGTCACCACCTACTATTGTTACTAAATATATTTTAACTGTAGATTTTTTTCTTTTAATAAATAATAATTATAAATTATTGAAATAAAACGCTGAAATATCGACTAATCTAGAATAATTATACAATTCAATTTTGAATCCGCAAGTCGGTCTCCAAAAAAAAAGGATAAAAAAAAAACTGACGGTCGAGATTATGATATAATATTATGTAAGTGAGTGTGTATTATAACCCCGGTAATATATTATGTATACGAGCAAGATATAATAGGCTTGCGTATAATAGTGAACGGCCCTCGCACGGTATCGGCTACCACGACAAAGAAAAATATAAAATAACACTATATTTTCTCACGCGACCTTTGTCACATAGTTGTTTTTGTTGTTTTTTTATTTTGTTTTCTACTTTGGTTGCGGTTTTGCCATTTTCTCTCTCAAGCCTCCTCCTTTTCACGTATACATGCGCACGTGCGTATGGACTGTGTGTGTATGTGCAACGAAGACGTGGTCGTAATTATTCGCTTTTCTAGGTAATTTATTAGTTGTCGCTTAATTACTACAATCTCACGGACGCGAACCGGTCGGAGAGGGGATGACAAATTAGGGGTTTCGACCCTTCGGCAAACTACGTGTGTATGTGTGCGTGCATGTTTATACGTAGTACCGTGGTGTATCCGAATTGTCCACGATAAAGTCGGTGGTTTAGAATATGGTCGTTGGACATAAGAAAAAAAAAACCACATCGCAATATAATAATTGAACACAGTATACTACACGCCTTTACCGGCTGCGGGACTATTGTAATTTTTGCTCGTTCATTTCCCGTAGACGTCGTTTATAATAATATTATGTATAGAATAATTTTCCAAACTTGTTCACTCCCATTTTTCCTTTATGTTATAAATTAATTAATTAAAATTCTGAATATTGAAATTTAAGACCATACTTCAAATACTCAATCATATTTGTAGGTATTAGAAGTGTCCTATAACGATTGAACGTCTCATTTTCAAATTAAAATCAAAATTTTAACTATTCGTTTTTTAGTTATTAGTTTGTGTATACTGAAGATGAATCATCCATCATACAATATATACTATAATATTAAAACTATAATAAACATTTGTTCACCGACATTTTATAAATTGTAAAAATATTTTCCTAATATTATAAATACTGGATCTAATGACATATTTTATAAATCACAATTATGGTATATTATCTTCTGTATATTTGTTTTAATAAATCTTAAATTACTATGTATGTATTTTGAATTTTCATTTGGATACAATAATATTTTTAAACGAATAATCTGTTTGGGATTTTACAGTAATCAAACTTTGTTCTCGTCTAAAAAAAATAAAATTTTCCTCACCGTTAGATTTTTATTAAATGGTATAAAAATCTAAACAATATAATTGAAAGTATATTCCTTAAATGTAATATTTTAAAATTTGAATAAGTTTATCAGTAAGGAAAAATCGGTATGAACACACTTGGTAAACCACTCTGTACAATTTGTTCCTTGTATTTCACTAATTAGTTCAGGGTTTTTATCGCCGATTACGCTTTTATAGCTATCGTTTATACATTTATTACAGATAATGAATTTTCCATACCTATGTGTTATTTATTTACTCGTAAATTATGAGTAAATACACATTTCATTTTTAGAATCAGTATTTTGTATATACTCATTGGTTATTGATCAAGTTGTTGTAATTACATGTGTATAATTTTATTTAGTTTAAATACACATTTAATGCATTGAGAAAACCAAAATACTGATGAGCTAAATGCTGTATTATATATATATATATATATATATAATAAAAAATAATATATTAATTTGTATATTAAATAATGATTGACAAACTGATAGACGTCGTGTAATATTATATGATATCACTTAATCTGCAAATTTTTAATCCTAAAATACCTACGTCAAAAAATGCAACTCAAATAATAGTGTATAAAATCGTATATGCTCGTAAGACGATAGCGTACCTATATATATGCATTAATGACGATCATTGATTTCTGTCAACAATGGTGTGATCAATGGTCCGTAATACAGCGGTATTTGGAAAACGTTATCAACAGGATACTCTAAAAAATTGTAATCGAGGTTTATTAAAAAGTTATTTTTATCTCGATGTTTATACCATAGAAGATACATAACACAAGAATCGTTCACGAAACTGATGATAATAACAATATTATATTTTAATCGTATTTCAAAATCATGACCGTCATATCGCGATTTTCATGTTAGAAAAAATATCTCATATAAAACCGTGTCGCCGGTAACGAAATTCCCCGAAAACACTATGCACGGGTAGGTACTGTACACATATAATATATGTAATCAATTTTTGAAGTCCCTTTTTAGCCCTTTAAAAATACGTTTTCGCACACTGCTCTTGTTTACAAATCAGGCATCATAATATATAACCCGGATTTCGAGTAAATATAAACTTGTGCGTATATATTTTGACTTTTAGGTATAATAAAACTCGTTGAGACATCGCCGTGTAACTTTATCTTATTTTATAAACGATATAGAACAGCGACGTAAATCATTCGAAAATAGATATCGTAGGTATTTCAATTTAGCTATCATCATCATGAAAGCAAATCACGATTTTATTGTGTTTGTATAAGGATTTGCATTACGTTTATGATAGTCTACGCGTCAGCGCTAACGATTTTAAGAATAAAATATACATGAGGCCTGAAAATATATTAATGCATTAACTGTATATATAAAACAGTAGGTAAACTGACTAACTAATCTACCAAAAAGTTAGGTCTTCGTTAACTATCAAACGTGGTAAATTACACATATACGTTTTAGGTTAGATTATTTTACTTTGAAATTAAATTTATTGTTTATTGTTTGATCGATTGATACTCGTCCAATACTATGTTATCAATTATAATATTATGAATAACGATTGATCCGTTTAACGTATTTTACCTCCATTTCACCTAGGATTGGATTACTACGCTACTCAATAAGCTGCTTCTACAAAATTTGATTTTATACATAGAAATACTCCAAATGTAATAATTATCTATTTAAAACAATAAAAAAATTAAAATATGAAATAAAAATGTTGTTGTTGTTCATAATTATTGTGAATAACATAAAAATATGATAACATTAAAACAATAGTCCAAAAACTTTAGTGTTTCTTAAAAAATAAATAGCTTACGTTAAATGGATCACCCCCCCCCCAATATAATCCACTATGCTTTTATGTTGATTTAATAATGGTATCTACAAAATATTTCATTACCATCATAATGCCGACTGCAGTATTTACATAAAGGGCGTTTTTATCGTTTGTTTTTCGATACCAGTCTTGCTGTGTCAGTGAATATAGATGATTTATGCAAACACAGATTAATTATTTTATTTTGTCATGAAATGTACTCAATTCATACTCCTATAACGTATGTTCTTAATTGAATAATGATGGGATACACTCAATAGATAGATTACTATCTTACGTAAGCCATCAAATATGTGGTATCTAAACAGTATATTATTGTACGAGTGCTGTTTAATCATTTCATTTTCTCAGACATTTTACGATAATTATTGTGAAAAAAAAACTATTGTTCGATTTCTTCACTATCTAAAAATTTTCAATTTTTTAATGATGTTCAAAATACACAAATACAATCTGTATACGTTATTAGTCAACGAGTGATTTGAAAGGCCTTATGTAACGCGTATTTTTTGTTTACCGATTTATTACGTTTTTCTCGTTTTTGTATTCTTATTTCCCATACAATATAACGCTATACAAATGTTGGTTAAAGCCTAATTCGCTGTGTTTAATTTAATGACGCTATAATGTTGAAATATTATTATACATGTAATATTTTATAATTATTATGTATATATACGCGTAATAATATTATGCATTATACTTTGCATTTATTTTCTACTAATTAGTATGCAGTATGGTAACCGGTGGCTTACTTTTATAAGCACCTCGTTTCAATTATTTATTGTTATTATTATTTTTTTTAATTAAGATTTTTTTCTCTCTAAATGTTACACTCAGTTTTTAATGCGTAGATTTGTGTATTAATTAATTCTTATCAATTTTTAATAAGTAATACCAACTTCCTTTAGAATTTCTAGACTATTACGGTGGATGGATATTTTTGTCTAATATTATATCAGAGTATTTATATATGGTCGTAGGAGCAGACCCTACGAGTAGCCTTTAATACGGTATAGTTTAATTTTAAATTTATCCATAGCACTTTCTAAAAATGATAAACTGCTTTGAGTCCTTTCGATTAGTTTCATTTAACCACGACAGAGTTTAGATTTCGTTCCGGCTGCAAGTACATTTATCCTTGTATAGTTTATATAGGTACGCATTTAACAAATTCGACAATAAATTAAACTACCTATTATGGTCTAGAAGTAGGTATACATATAATAGTAATAGAATAATAATAATAATAATAATAATACGATGTCCCTAAAAACCAGATTTTATTATACGGAGTACACGTGAAGTACGAGTCACAAAATATATACTCATAATAAAACTTGACGTTATTATTATTATTATTATTGTAAGCAGTAACTGGATTTTATGTGTTATTCTCCAGGTCGTTGATATTAATGGCCGTTATATTAGGCACGTCATATTACGTGGACCGGAGTCAAGGTGACTCGATAGTTATTCAACCTTCCCAGACGGCGACGGTGGACACATTGTTGCAGCTCAGATGGCCCTTACAAAGTCAGTGTCACGTATTTTAATTTAACTTGTGATATATTGTATAATATACGAACGAACTACTTATATATATATATTGATGTGTTTTATTTTTCATGCTTTTAATTTCACCATGGCGTGCTCGCGCGGGGAATGAACAGCAGATGAGGGAATAACGGCGACATCAATTATTCAGAGGACAATCGTTATAAATGCGACCGGGGACGACTTAATGTCCGTGGTGGAGGGAGGCTACAAAAGTTTGAAAGCCAAAGAGGATTTGGAAAAAAACTTTCCGACAATTGATGGCGGGACTCCATCATACCGCCATCAGCAAGTGATGAAGTCCGGCCCCGAATCGATAAGAATCGCGCGGAACGGTTACGTCGAAAACATTGCGACTGAAAAATTGAGGTCGGCGCTTCGTCGTCAGACGACCCCTTGGCACCCGCACGCTCATCAACCCTGCTCCACACAACCACTACCCATGGCGCACGCACGACCCCCTCCTGGCCAATTCTCACTGCCAGAAACGTTTCGCGGAAGTTATTGCTTGTTTTTATTTTCTCTACCAGTCAGTATCATCTTCCGGGCTGCTCTATAATAATAATATTATTATGTAATATATAATATTATTATGTAGCGTTCCATACTAGATTTTCATTTCAATTATTCCCTTCTCCGCTCCTTACCACCGACAAACGCCGACTCATAACATCGCGACAATAGCGTCTGGGGTTGTACATTAATTGTCGTCGCTTCTACGTCGCATAAAACTATTTTTATATCATTATGTTACAATATTTTTGAGTAACGATCCCGTCATAGTAATATAATGCACGTCTACTGCGATAGAGCGCTTGATGATCAATCGGTTTGGTTTAGATTTTTTCGCAATAACGAACCTCTTCGCTAAGCACAAATCGTGATTTTATGTTACACGGGTAATCAGAGCTGACGACGACGACGACGACGACGACAATGACGACGATGATCATGATGATAATGATTATGATGATGATAATAAATGGAAAAAGGAACAAGCAGAGGACCTCTTGCAACCCGATATGGTTTTTTGGGGTCGGTCACTGGGGACGTACATACGCTATTAAGTACAACGAAACAACACCGCGCTAATAAAACAAAACAAAAAATACATATAAAATTCTACCTTCATTACGACTACGTGCGCGTAAACCATATTAATTTATTCATTTTTTTTTTTTTTTTTTTAATGTGTTGGTACACTTTTTATTAGATAAACATTTTTAAAAGCACCTTTTGCACATTTTTTAAATATCGAATGTGAACCAACATTTTTATATCAAATAATTTCTCAGGAATTATTTTATTATTCAATTTAACACGGTTGCCTATTTACTATATGATATAAATTTCATTATTTCAAACTCATTAACATTCCTTTGATATCAGCAAAAATTTACTCAAATACAATTTAAGTTCCAAACTCCGGCAATTCTATGAAAAATATTGAATTTAATTCGTTTCGATGTAGAGTACCTTATATACAACTGTATGAAGAAATATATCGTCTGTTATCAAAAGCTTAACCCTTTGAGGCCCAATGATTACTTTAAGAATCATGTAATATATATATTTTTATTATTTTTTCAACGTTATCAAGCTTATATGTTTTTAATCAAAATTATGGGAAATTATATGTTCTTTCCAGTGGTAGTACTGTTTATTGTCATGGTGATTGTTATCATAATTATATTATACATTTTCTAACAGTTATTTGAGATTACAAACACTCACAACACATATGAATTTTTGAACACGACTTTTGGTAAGTTCACTTACGTTATTGAATTTAAAAAAAATACTGTACGATAGGCAATTACCTAATAAACATAAATATTATACATTTCAAACAATTGTTAAAGTTTTTGTACTCTAAAAAGTAATGTAAATATGATGACTCCTAAAATTATCATTGGGCAGTAATGTGTTAATAATAATATAACACTATTACTCCATCAATGCCCAATGATAATTTTAGTCATCATGTAAATTTATTTTGTTGTTAATTTGTTGTTATATATTTTTACTTAGTTTATTTAAAAAAATGCCATTTAAATTAAAAGACGAAGAAATTGCTGATATTTTAAGTGGTGATACTTCAGATATTGAAGAATTTTATGAGGATGATATTAATTTAGACAATTTGGATGAATTATTGATGAATGTAAATGATGTTTATGAAGTTAGTTTTTATTTTATTTAATTTTTGAGAATTATTTATTTTTTGATGTAATTATTTATTAAAAGTTTATCTTAGGACATAAATGATGTAAATGATATGACAGAAATTGATGATATTGATGAAATTGTACCTGTTAACAATGTTGAAACAGAAAATTTACAAGAAATAATTCATGAAGTTGCCAATGGTAACAAGACAATAATTACTGAACCAAATTGGATTTCTGAACAATGGAAGGAACCAGAAACTGATTGGCAA